>PVIH01014644.1:0-52854 GCA_004025045.1 Sigmodon hispidus | reverse complement strand
CACTGAGCCAGCACGACCCTGAGAAAAGTAGATGTTCTCCCAAAGTAAAATAGATGTTCTGGTTTGCTTAACAGTAACTAAGAAGTAACTATAAAGAATAGAATAACAGGAACATTCTGTGGCTAGGTTACTTAGCAGCCCTCTAAGGTAACTCTAAAGAATAGAATAACAAGAACATTCTACAGTGAGGATACCTAGCCACCCTCCCCTAAAACAAGACCAGTCACCTTGCCAATGTCCTGCTTCCCCTGGCCGGATTCCTGCAGGTGTTTGATGACTACCCACTCCCCATATTCTGCTTTGAAACTATATAAGCATGTATAGAATAGTAATAAAACTGCAGCTCAATCAGAATCCCATTTGACCTGCTGCCTTCCTTTGCGTCTCCCTTCCCTTCATTCTCTCTCATAGGTGGTCTCCCGTGTTGACGCCCCACGAGCTGGGGTGATATTATATCTAATTTACAATAATAATCAGTTCCTACATTTTACCTCTGATATTTCCAGACACATAATCTTTTGGATAGGTATACAGTAGTAGACAGGATTCCTTCTGTGAAGCAGGTCTCAAGTCCAATCATAGAGTAGCAGGATACTCTATATAAGTAATGCCAGTATTTCCCAAGGTGGTAGGTACATAAACCCTGACAAATTTATATCATTGATTATAGGATTATGAAATGAGTAGGATCATTGCTATTTTTTCCCAATAAGCTTGCATAGTAACTTTCTGGGATATAATGTCTAGCTGGCAATGAAAAAATTTCTGGTTTAATTCCAGTTTGTTTTCTCTATATCATGCATCTAAGCTGTCTATTATATTCAGTAATAGAGTCTTATTGTTGAGTTCTGATGAGCAACCAAAAACATTGCAGGGTAAATAGTATCTTAAGCATCTCTGTAGCCAAGCTAAACGCTAATTCCTAATACCATTACTCCAAACAGCTTCTTGTGTGTGTGTGTGTGTGTGTGTGTGTGTATGTGTGTGTGTGTGTGTGTGTGTGTGTGTGTGTGTGTGTGAGAGAGAGAGAGAGAGAGAGAGAGAGAGAGAGAGAGAGAGACTTTCTCCTCATTTCATAGTAGTTCTTCCTATATTTAATGTAGAAGGTCATAAGTTCACTGGACTTTATTTGTCATAAAAAATTCTTTCTCTTTCAATTATATTTTTCTGGTAAAGTACTTAAAATTAACAACTGCATTCATTGATAACTTCAATCTTTTTTGTCATTTAAAGTGATTCTCTGTCTGAAGTTGACTTTATGGGTCAATTACTTAGAGCCTAATTAGAGTAGGGTAACTGAACAGAGTAGGTGTTATCCTAATGATTTTTATTAGAGAAAGGCCTCTTGGGCTGGGTACCATCTGGAAATACTGGCACATGATCAATGTGGGGGAGGATTACACTGCTAAAAGCAGGCAAGGTTCGGGCAGTATAGAGAAGGGAATGTAGAAATATCTATCAAGCAGGACTGTACATGATAGTTACCAGTGTTAGACATTCTAAAAGAGAAAAAAGAGATCAAAATCAACAGATTAATAGGTACATAGTCCTAGAAAGGGTAGGAATAGAGTTGAGGAGCTTATGGAGAAGTGTCTTCCTGAACTATTACTATAACTGTAATACCTTAAGATGCTGTTTCTTCAAATGTATATGTGTAAAGTATGTGTGTTTAGATTTCTTAAGAAATGTATTACATATTTTAGTTTTGATGTTCATAAAAATAAATTTAAAAGTGAATATTTGTAATTATTCAATATGAGATATATTTAAAACTGAAACTATATTTCTTAGGGGACATATGAGTGTGTTTATGGGTGTGTATGTATGTATATGTATATTTGTGTGCCTCTTTGCCTATCTATTGACTTATACTCTAGTAGTACATTTGACCACTCCAATCAGAATAAATAAAATGCTACATGGTGACACAGTAAAATTTCTATATATTGTTGATGATAAAAGTATGACTTATATTCCTGATTTAGTGTTAAACATAATATATTCAGAGAACTACTAAGTTAACCCTTGCTCCTAGAGGAGATTGTAATAGAAACAGTAGTAAGAGTCAAGTGCAGACATATTTCGGCTGAGCTATTACATTACTTTTCTCAGGAAGAAATGGCTTTGGTCAATAGTTAAAGAAAGAGTTCATATTCTCTTCGACTTTAAATTTTACACAGAATAAAGAATTAGTTCTATAAAATACTATGGTTTTTTGATTTATATTGAATTAAGTTTATTGTGAAAATTTTATTTTTCCCTACATTGAGCACTGTAGAAATTACTTGAAAAAAATCAGGGCTGTATTCTCTCTCTCTCTTTCTCTTTCTCTCTGTCTCTGTCTCTCTCTCTCTCTCTCTCTCTCTCTCTCTCTCTCTTTCTCTCCCTCCCTCGCTGCCTCCCTCCCTCTCTCTCTCTCTCTCTCTCATTTTATTTTATTTTAAAAATTTGTTCCCATACTCTCTATTGCTCCTTCTTCCTTCTGCCCCTTCTCCCAGTCCTCACCAACCATCTCCCCCCTTATGACCACTTCCCCTCTACTTTCCAGTGTTGGCTACAAATCCCAAGTTAAGTCAATTCAGTCTGGCCTATCTAGTTGAGGTAGGGCCTCATCCCTCCCCCAAGAATCAAGTCTGAGAAAGCTGTTTTTCAGCTAGGCATGAGCCAGTATATGGACCCAAGATAAATTCTGGTCTGAGTGCAAAAGACTCCAAAAAGTTTCCATGCCTTTTGACTGCCATCTATGTTCCAAGGGTCCAAATTTGTTTGATGAAGGTTTGTTTGCTGTTATTTCAGAATCTGCAAACCCCGATCAGCACAGGACAGCCTATTCCATGTTTCTCTCCATCATGATTCTGATCCTTTGCTCTTATAATCTCTCCTTCTGTTCTTTACATGGACTGAGAGCTAGAACCCTTACTTAGCTATGAATCTCTGCATCTGCTCAATGAAGATTCAATAATGACAATTAGGGTGGTCATACATTTGATTATAAGGGAAGTTCTGTTTAGGTACCCTCTCCACTACTGTTTGGAGTCCTAGCTGGTCTCATCTTAAGGGTTCTTTGGTGTTCCTTAGTACCAGATTTTTCTCTAATCTCACAGTGGGTCAGGATATCTAATTCTTTGTTCTCTCTGTTGTGCCCACAGCCCCATACCCCTTCTCCCACTCTACCATCTCATTTTTTTATGTTTTCTTCTCACCTCCCCTACTCCACCTCCCCCGATATGATCCCAGTTTACTCAGGAGTTTTGTTCTACTTCACTTAGCAACAGGATTCTAGATGACTCTCTTAACTTTCTTCTGTTACCTAGCTTCTGGCTTGAGGGTGGATTGTAGCCTTGTTATCATTTACTTTAAGGCTAAAATCTATTTATGAGCGAGTACATATCATGTCTGTCTTTCTGGGTTTGTGTTAGCTCACTCAGGATGATATTTCCAGATTCATCCATTTGCCCGCAAAATTTCAGGATGTCATTTTTATTTTTATTCTTATTTTATATTTTCACCTCTGAGTAGTAATTCTTTGTGGAAATGCACCACAATTTCTAAATCCATTCTTTAGTTGAGGAACACCCAGGTTGTTTCCAGGTTCTGGTTATTATGAATAATTCTTCTATGAATGTAGTTAAGCATACCCCTGGAGTAAAAAAGTGAGTCCCTTGGGTGTATGCCCAATAGTGGTATTGCTGGAACATTGAATAGATTAATTCCAAATTTTTGGAAAAAACATCATACTGATTTCTAAAATGGCTATGCAAGTTTAAACTCCCACCATCAATGGAGGACTGTTCCCCTTGCTTCACATCCCCTCCAGCATAGACTGTCATCCACAATTTTTATCTTAGCCATTCTGACATATGTAAGATGGTATGTCAGAGTTGCTTTGACTTGCTTTGCTCTGATAGCTAAGAATGTTGAGCAGTTCTTTAAGTGTTTCTCTTCATTACCACTTCCCTCACAACATCAGTCAGTTTTGTTTTCCTTCGTAAGTTTTATTTGTGCTTTCAAGACAATTATGTGTGTGTGTGTGTGTGTATGTGTGTGTTTAAATAATGTCCCTCATATACTTGTGCATTTGAACATTATCTGGACCCAAATGGTGGCATTGTTTGCAGATGTGCTGCAGTTATGTTACTAGAGATGTGATTTAAAAATTTAAATTCTCTTTCCAACTTTCAGATCTTTTGATTTTTATACTTGCAGCTAAAGGTGTGATTTCTTTTCATCTGTTGTTTGTGCTACATTTTCTAATACTTGCTGCCCTATGTCTCTGCCAGATTGAACTTCTGACCCTATTTTTTATAGGCAAAACTAGACACTTACATGTATAAGTTTCTTGTGATCATGGTATTTTATCATTGTATTAATACAGTATACTTATAGCTTTCTTTCCCATTGTCAATTCATTGTCTAGCTGGCAGTAATCACGAATCAATTTCATATATTTCACATATTTCCTGAATATCAGAAGCATAGACTATATATAGTGAAATTTTCAAGTACTTATTGCCTTAAACAAAAGAGGGATCAATGTCTGCACAAGTACATTTGACACAATTTTAAGATGTGGTGGTGAAAGAGTGATGGAAGTACTTCTTGTACCTAACACAAAAATAATCACATTTGTTCAATGTTGAGTAAAAGAGATTCATTGCATCCCATGTAGAACTTCCTTGGTGAGACATAATTTTTAAGGTTATTATAGTCACTTCATTTCATAATCTTGTAGCCTGCTACATTGCTGAAGGTTTTTATCAGCCTAAGAAGTTCCTTAGAAGAATTTTGTGGGTCATTTATGTATGTAGTCGTATCATCTACAAATAGAGAGTTTCACTTCTTTTTGCTTTCTACTTGCATTCCCTTAATCTTCTTTCATCCTCTTATTGCTTTATTTAAAACTTCGAGAACTATATTGAATAGATAAGGGGAGAGAGGACATCCTTGTCTAGTTCCTGATTTCAATGGGATTGCTTTGAGTTTTTCTCCATTAAGTTTGATGCTGGCTGTCAGCTTCTTATAAATCACCATTATTATATTTAGGTATTCTCCCTGTATTCCTGATCTCTCCAGAGCTTTTATAATAAAGAAGTGTTGGATATTATCACAGGCTTTTTCAGCATCTAAGGATATGATCATGTGGTTTTGTTGCTTTAGTTTGTTTATATGATGGATAATGTTACCCCAAAAATAAAAACCCAGGTCCAGATAGTTTGAGTGCAGAACTCTACCAGACATTCAAAGAAGAATTACTACCATTACTCTTCAAACTATTTCACACAGTAGAAACTGAAAGAATATTGCCAAATTCCTTTTATGAGGCCACAATTACCCTAATACCCCAGCCACTCAAAGACACAACAAAGAAGGAGAATTACAGACCAATTTCCCTCATGAATATTGATGCGAAAATTCTCAACAAAATTTTGGCAAACTGTATACAACAATATATAAAAAATATCATGCACCATGGCCAAGTAGGCTTCATCCCAGAAATGCAGGGGTGGTTTAACATACAGCTTTTATTATTTTCCAAAATTAGTTTTTAAAATAATTTCTTTCTTCCGTGTCTTCATTACCATGGTCATGTCATAATATTGTAGAATTACCAGATTTTTCTGGTAGTGACATATTGTTCTTTATGTTTTTATATGTATTCTTGCACTGGTGTCTGCCTGTTGCTTCATCAGTTCTTGGTCATTGCAGAGGTCATTTTTAGTCTGCTCTTACTTTGTTCTTAGTCTTTTATTCAGTTGGGGTCAGTGGTTTGTATGTTTCTGACTGTGAAGGAGGTCACTGAGATCACCATGTGCTGATGTTGAATGGGGATAGGGCAGGGTTTTAGCTCTGGGGTGTCCAATGTTCTGGGGTTTTTCAGAGGTTTGAGCTTATAGGGGGTTTCTCTGTTCTTAACTGTTACTGCCACGTGTCTGTGTGTTTCTAGTTATCATAGTGGTTGATGGGGCTGCCAGGTGATGATGTTGAATGGAAATAGGGCAGAGTTTCAGCACTGGGATGTTTAGAGTGCTGGGTTTTGTTGGTGGTTTGTTCTTGCAGGGGTTTTCACTGTTGACTTGGGTTCAAGGCAGGGCTGTTCTGGGTGGGGTTCCAAGGTCTGTGTTTCCAGCTGGGTAATAGAGAACATGGTATCCACTTGGCCTGGCTGGAGTGCTACTCACTTCTTAGTCTTCTTTGGGCCAGGGATGTGTGGGTTTCAGGTTGATGCATGGTAGCTAGGGTTGCCTTATAAAGATATGTGTTGAGAATGTGGAAGAATTGTGGCAAAGACCTTGTTTCAAAAGAAAAAATGTCAACAACAATAACAACTAGAAAAACTCAAGAGAAAAGAATATCACTTAGTTTTAAATGTAACAATAATTGCTACAAGTACTAGGGACCCAGAGAAGTCTCACAAAATACTGCCATCTACATATCCAATCTGCAACAACATTTATTATCAAGATGCTAGAACCATTCATTCAAAACAAAGGCAAAATGGTGATTACCCTGCAAAGAAGCTCACAGGTTGTTTTAAGCACAGGTAAAGGGGAGTTCCTAAGGCTGTTGGATCATTTTAGATATAGTTGTCTTAATCAATTTGCAATCATATTACTACTTTTAAATTGGACAAGCTAGTCAATGGCCTGTTAAGGTTACAGTTTTTCCATTTCATGGCAGGCTTAGGGAATTCTCAAGCTCTGTCCTTATTTATTGCCTTGGGCTTTTATTGACTGTGTACACTCCATGGCCTAGTGTGACCTGACTATGGGGGTTGGCTTAGGTCTGCAACCTAACACAGTAGGCTATCTTCTATCCTTGCTGGTGAGGGTGTTGGAAATTTATTTTACTTTGTTCATGGCATTTTCAGAGACTTTTTCCAAAAAGTAATGACTGAGTTTTAGTTTTTAACTGAATTATTAGTGCAAGCTGTTATATTTTCCTGGCTCATTCCACAAAAATATTAATTTTCAAACATAATGGACAACATAAATAAAAATGAGACAATCATGCACTTCAGTAAGTTACTACAATGTAATAAACTGAAATATCAAGACAAAGAACAGATAAATAAAATTTATTAAAGGTATAATGAAATAAAAATATTTGTTGAAAAGGTAATGAGAATATACTATATCCATTTGTAGACAGGTTTTCTTAAGGTGGTCATAGAAAGCAGAAAATTTTTTAAATCTTCTCTGTTGAAGTGAATTTAGATAATTATGCTGTGATTATAAGGTTTTGATTTTTTTTGTCTTTGTACAAAAGTACAAAAGAGACATTTTCTGACAGCATGGATCCCAGGTCCAAAATGGAGTGGGAAGTGAGCAGGTTCCAGCCCCTAGGCCTCCCAGGGACCCTATCCAAGAGTCCAAAAACACAGGAACAGACTTGACCTCACAGCCAGGCCTGCCCTGGAGCAAGGCTGGGAGACTGACACCCAGAAAATTATCAGGTCATACATGGAAAATATATACTCCACTAAAATTAAAAACATAAAAGAAGTGAATAACTTTCTTGAAAGTACAAATTACCAAAATAAAATTAAGAACAGATAAAAGATGTAAATAGACCTATAACAATAAAGACAATTGAAACTGTTATTAAAAGTCTCCCAAATAAGATAAGCCCAAAACCAAATGGTTTTACTGAAGAATTATAACAGACATTCATAGAAGAACTAATACCAATACTCAACAAACTGTTCCATACAGTGGAAACTGAAGGAACACTGTCAAACACTTTTTATGAGACCAAAATCACCCTGATACACAAGCCACTCAAAGATGCAACTGTGAAAGAGAACTAGAGACTATTCTCCCTCATGAACATTGATGCAAAAACACTCAACAAAATTTTGCCAAAACTATTACAACAACATATAAAAAAAAGTCATTCACCACAATCAGGTAGACTTCATCTCAGAAATTCAGGGATGATTCAACATCTGAAAAACTATAAATATGATCCATCAAATAAACAAATTGAAGGAAAAAACACATGATAATCTCCTTAGATGCTGAAAAATCTTTAGACAATATCCAACATTTCTTTATGATGAAAGTTTTGTAAAGGTCAGGAATACAAGAAAAATTTATAATTATAATAAAGATAATTTACAAGGAGCCGACCGCCAACATCAAACTAAATGGAGAGAAATTCAGAGCAATCCCACTAAAATCAGGAACAAGACAAGGATGTCCTCTCTCCCCCTATCTATTCAATACAGACCACAAGGTTTTAGCCAAAGCAATAAAAGAACAAAAGGAGATTAAGGGGATGCAAATTGGAAAAGAAGAAGCATAACTACTTCTATTGGCAGAAGATAAGATTGTTTACATAAGTGATCCAAAAAATTTTACCAGAGAACTTCTACAACTGATGAACACTTTCAGCAATATATCAGGATAAAAGATTAATTTAAAAAAAAAAAAAAAACAGTAGCCCTCTTAAACACTAAAGACAAACATGCTGAAAAAGATATAAGGGAAACATCACCCTTTATAATAGCTGCAAATAGTATTAAATACCATGGAGTAACTATAACCAAAGAAGTAGCAGATCTATTGAAAATAATTTTAAATCACTGAAGAAAGAAATTGAAGAGGATATCAGAAAATGGAAAGATCTCCCATTTTCCTGGATAGGTAGGAACAACATAGTAAAATGGCAATTCTACCAAAGGCAGTCTACAGATTCAATGCATTGCCCATCAAAAACACAACACAATATTTTTCAAAACTTGAAAGAACAATACTCAATTTCATTTGGAATAACAGGAAAGCCAGAATTGCCAAAATAATTTTGCTCAACAAAAGAACCTCAGGAGGCATCACCATCCCTGACTTCAAGTTATACTATAGAGCTACAGTAATAAAAACAGCCTGGTACTGGCATAAAAACAGACTTGTGGATCAATGGAACAAAATTCAAGATCCAGACATTAACCCCAAAACCTATGAATACCTGATCTTAGACAATGAATCCCAAAATATTCAATGGAAAAAAGATAGTATATTTAACAAATGGTGTTGGCATAGCTGGATGGAAGTGTGTAGAAAAATGAAAACAGCCCCAAGCCTGTCACCCTGCACAAAACTCAAATCAAAGTAGATCAAAGACCTCAACATAAACCCAGCTACTTTGACTTGATAGAAAAGAAAGTGAGAAATACACTTCTACAAATTGGCACAGGCACGCACTTCCTAAATATAACACCAGTGGCACAGACACTAAGACCAACAATCAATAAGTGGGATCTCCTGAAGCTAAGAAGCTTCTGTAAAGCCAAGGACACTGTCAGTAGGACAAAACAACAGCCTACAGAATGGGAAAAGTTTTTCACCAACCCTACAAGTGATAGAGGACTGATCTCTAAGATATATAAAGAGCTCAAGAATCTAGAGACCAAAACATTGAATAACCTAATCAAAAAATGGGGTACAGGTCTAAAAACGGAATTCTCAGCATAAGAATTATGAATGGCTGAAAGGCACCTGAAAAAGTGTTCATTATCCTTAGCCATCAGATAAATGCAAGCCAAAACAACTTTGTGATACCACTTGACACCTGTCAGATTGGCAAAGATAAAAGACACAGATGACAGCCTATGTTGGAGAGGGTACAGAGCAAGCAGAACTCTCCTCCCTTGTTTGTGGGAGTGTAAGCTTGTTCAGTCACTCTGGAATGCAGTATGGTGGTTTCTCAGAAAAATGAGAATCAATTTCCCCAAGGACCCAGCAATACCCCTTCTGGGTGTATACCCAAAAGACACACAGTTGCATTCCAACGGAATTAGTTCAACTATGTTCATAGGAGCATTATCTGTAATAGCAAGAATGTGGAAACAACCTAGAAGCCCCTCAACTGAAGAATGCATTTATAAACTGTGGTACATCTACACAATGGAGTACTACTCAGCTGTAAGAAACAATGTTATCCTAAAGTTTACATGCAAACTTTGGATTTGGAGAATGTCCTCCTGAGCAAGGTATCACAGACCCAGAAAGATAAGCAGGGGATGTACTAACTCATTAGTGAACTCCAAACAAACAAACAAACAAAAAGGAAAAGAAAAGAAAAACATGCCCAAGCTCCAAACTACAACCACTGAAGAAACACCTTGGACTGAAGTAGTGGGAAATTCGAAGCTACGCATTTAAACTGCACCAGAGTGCTGAGCCCGGTGGAGCATGGTTGACTCGGGGGAAAACAACAAAAGAAGTACGTGCTGGAAGATGAAAGCACATCACTGGACTGTGGGCTCTGGTTCACGGTGCGTGGGTTTGGGCTGGCAGCGCGGGAGTTCGGTGGTCCAGCGTGTGGTTACCCCTTCACTTCCCCTTAAGACCTTCTCTATTTTGTAAGTGATTCTCACAAAATAAACCTCATTTAAAACATATCTCAGGGCGGGTTTATACCGCGATAGTTGGCGCCTGAACGCGGCGGGGCTAATTCCACAAACCCACAGGGTTCCTCATCCACATGGCGGATCTCCTGGGAGACAGATTGAGCCGGTTCTGGTGGCACACGCCCAGTATGATTTGTTCAAAGATTTAACAAAGACCCTCCCAGCTGAAATCCACCTTGTTTCGCGCACCATTGCTGCTGCTGATCGCAAGTGCGACATCTGCTGGCCGTAAGTTCTCATTACACCTGAGTATATTTTTTTTCTTCCTTTTCTTTTCTACATATTTTTTTCCCCTTTCTACAATGTCTGACCAGATAAATGTTCAAAATTTTACTCACTTTTTCACAATGGTGATAGAGGATTATTTTCAGGATTATGCATTTGGAGGTTATCTCAACCCAGGAGATCTTTTGCTTTTTTGTGTGATAATATACTTTATACCTACCTATTTTAAATGATCTCAACATAGAGAATATAGGCTAAGATGTCTGGTATGTATGAACGTATTAAGACACTCCAGAAAATCATTGTTTCCATAGGAGAGAGGTCTACTTAGATCACAGAGGAATTTAGAGCGCATATTGATGAAAATTTTAAAAAAATGGATGAAAAATTTAGAAAAATGGATGAAAATTTTGTTAGAGAGGAGTATAAAGCTCATATTGACGAAAATTTTAGGAAATTAGATGAAAAATTTAAAAAATGGATTAGAATTTTAGGATAATGGATGGAAACTCTGGGAAATTTGAACAGAAGATAGTAGAACGCGTAGATATGGAGACTGAGAGGATTTTCCACTCTATGAAATTGTTGGAGAGATCATTTATAGAAGACTTTAAAACATTGGAAAAGACCATTACCACTAGGTTGCAAGATCATGAGGCTCGCTTGGAGATTTTAGAAAAGGATTTTGAGGTGACAACTGCTCAAGATACCCCAGAGCCCCCTCTTAAATGGTGCTACTGCAGGGAAGGTTCTTTACCTAGAGTGGTTACAATGAGAGGACTACCCCCCACCCCTCCAACTCTATTTCCAGTCGTGGTGCAGGCCAAGAAAGCACAACCACGTGGAAGGGCTTCTGACAATGTAGGATACAATTATGAACCTATACTCATGAAGGATTTATAATCAATAAAGGAAGCCATAGTGACCTATGGTGTACAATCATCTTTTGTGAAGCAATCCTTGAACTCGTGGTCAGCACAGAATTGAGTAATTCCTGATTACTGGAAGAATTTGGCAACCACAGTGTTGACCGATGGCCAAAGCTTGCAGTGGAGGAATTGGTTTAGGGAAGAGGCTAAAGCCTTGGAACTTTGAGATCAAACTGGGAATGTTACCTTCTCCAAGGACCAAATCCTTGTGGAAAGCCAGTTTGCTGATTTATCAGTTCAGGCTACTTATGATGACCATGCTCTGTTGCTGTGTCATACTGCTGCCTTAAATGCTTGGGAAAAGGTTTTGGACCCAGGACAGAGAATTGAGTTGTATACTCAGATTAAACAAGGTCCATTGGAGCCTTATACAGACTTTTTACAGAGGTTGACTTAGGCTGTAAATAGAGCAGTGTCGGATTCAGAAGTTCGGAAATGATTGATACTCTCTTTGGCCTTCAATAATGCTAATATGACATGTAAAAAATTGATCATGCCACTAAAGATCAGGGGTGCACCCATAGATGAATGGATTCAATTTGTACTTAATGCTGAATATCTACATCATGATGAAGAGAATTGGGTAGGTCAAGCCATTGCTAATGCTAAGATGAGAAATCAAGGAATTACTTACTTCAATTGTGGTAAGTCAGGCCATATAAAGAGAAATTGTAGACAAAGCATACATGGGAACTTTTCCAATCACAGGAGTGATTTAAACAGAAAGCCACTACCTCCTGGACTATGTAGGAGATGTAACAAAGGCAGACATTGGACGAATGAATGTAGATCTATAAGAGACAAAGATGGCAAGCTTTTACCATCTGGAAACGTAACTCAGGGCTTCCCCCAGGAAGCCCCCAAGAATCAGACCTCCAAGCCAAAAAGGGTTCAGTCATATCCAGTCACCATAGAAGAGATGTGTCCTCAGGACGAGTAACAAATCCCAAGCCTGAAACTGTAGATCATGTAACCATAGACAATAGATTGCCCTTACAAAAGAAGTTGATGGTATCCTGCAAACCAATAAAATGCATATTTTGGCAGACTTGTATAAATGAACAAAGACCAAAGCTGACAATAAGAATAGACAATATTTTTATGCTGGGCTTAGTCGACACGGGGGCTGATGTTTCAACCATAACTCAGCAGGCCTGGCACCACAGGAGGGCTCTGAAGGAGGTAGGCATTCAATTTTTAGGTATTGGGACATTGTCTCAGGTAAAACAGAGTGTGAGATGGTTGGAATGCATAGGACCAGAAGGACAGAGAGGGAGATTGAAGCCATACATGGCCAACATAGCAGTGAACTTATGGGGTCATGATCTCCTATGACAATGGAACACTCAAATTAAGATTCCTCCAGGCCTAAATACTAGCCAAAGAAATAATCATGGCCTTGAAAGTAATACCTCAAGGGGCTATGTAAAACAGCTGTCGGTCATTCAGGTTGCACAAAGATGCAGTCTAAAAGCTGCAAGCACCCCTAAGACACTAACAGCCCAGCCTTTGAAATGGTTGAGGAACAATCCTATTTGG
Organism: Sigmodon hispidus; assembly: GCA_004025045.1. NCBI lineage: Eukaryota > Metazoa > Chordata > Mammalia > Rodentia > Cricetidae > Sigmodon > Sigmodon hispidus. The sequence continues at coordinate 39,753 of PVIH01014644.1, read as the reverse complement.
GTCCAACAATGGCCTTTGACAAAGGAGAAATTGCTAGTCCTAGAACAATAGGTACAGGAACAGTTACAAGCTCAACATATTGAAGAATCGACCAGTCCATTGAATTCCCCTGTATTTGTGGTCAAGAAGAAGTCTGGGAAATGGAGAATGGTGATGGATTTAAGAGCAATTAATAAGGTGATTCAGCCCATGGGCACCCTACAATCTGGTATACCTTTATCTTCTTTGCTACCTAAAGGATGGCCTATAATATTTATTGATCTGAAGGACTGCTTTTTTACAATACCTCTACAGGAACAGGACAGGGAGAAGTTTGCTTTCACTATACCTAATTTTAATAATTCATACCTGGTAAAAAGGTACCAATGGAGGGTCCTTCCACAAGGGATGTTGAATAGCCCCACCCTATGCCAATATTTTGTCCGATAGCCATGGGAAGTTATATGCAAACAATTCCCACAATCTATCATTTACCATTATATGGATGATACATTGTTAGCGGACCCAGACGTAAACACCTTAGAAAGACTGTTTGAGGAATTGAAGAAGGTGTTGCCTGATTGCGGACTTCACATTGCCCATGAAAAGATACAAAGAGGGGATTCTATCAATTATTTGGGATATAAAATAGGCTTGCAAACAATTAGACCTCAGAAGGTACAACTTAAGAGGGACAGATTAAAGACATTTAATGATTTCCAGAAGCTATTGGGGAATATAGCCCAAATACATCCAGTTATTGGTATTAAAAACTATGAACTGGTTCATTTGTTCAAAACTTTAGATGAAGATAAGGATCTGAATAATCCCAGGGTATTCTCTGCTGAAGCTGAGAAAGAATTAACATTGGTGGAAAAGAGATTACAAGAAGCACATGTTAACCATGTAGACCCAGACCTCGACTGCATCCTGTTTATTTTGCCTTCTGAATATTCCTCTACAGGAGTCATAATGCAAAGGGAAATATTATATTAGAATGGATATTTCTGCCACATAGACCAAGTAAAAAACTAAAAACATACATTGAAAAGATTTCAGATTTGATTTTCAAAGGAAAATTCAGGCTTTGACAATTGACTGGAAAGGATCCGGCAGAAATTGTTGTATCTTTGACTAATGAGGAAATTGATTGATTATGGGCAGACAATGAACCTTGGGAAAAGGCCTGTAGTGGGTTTCTGGGGGAGATTAATAATAAATATCCCCGAAGCAAAAGGATTCAATTTACAAAGAAGACTAATTGGATTTTCCCCCGTGTGGTACAGGATAAACCTATTTCTGGAGCTCATACATTTTTTACTGATGCAAATAAAACAGGAAAGACTGGTTAAAAATCAGAAAACTTCAGTAAGGTAACACAGAGTCCTTATGATTATGTTCAGAAGGCAGAACTGTATGCCATTATTATGGTGTTATTGGATTTTCCTAGACCTCTTACCCTGATAACCCACTCTCATTATGCAGAAGGAGTTGTATTTCATATTGAAACTTCTGACTTCATTCCTGATGATACAGAATTAACCTTCTTGTTTGTAAAGCTACAGGATATCAACAGAAATAGAAAACATCCTACATATATAAAACACATATCAGGGCTCATTCAGGCCTTCCTGGCCCTTTAGCACAGGGTAAGGATGAGATTGATCGGTTATTGATAGGGAATGTGGTAGAAGCCTCAGAATTTCACAAGAAGCATCATTTCAATAGCAAGGGATTAAGGAAGAGTTTTCCCATCACTTGGCATCAAGCCAAGGAAATTTTGCGGAAGTGTGACAAGTGTTCCCTTTACAATCAGCCATCCTTGCCCACTGGGAGTAATCCTAAGGGTACTAGGAGCAATGAGATTTGGCAGATGGACGTGTTTCACTTTCCAGATTTGGTAGAATGAAATATGTTCATCACACCATTGACACCTACTCAGGAATGCAGTGGGCTACCACCCTAAGTTCTGAAAATGCTAATGCAGTACTCACTCATCTTCTGGAAGCCATGGCCATATTGGGAATTCCTGATTAAATTAAGACTGACAATGCTCCAGCATATGTTTCCCAGAAAATGAAGCAGATTTTTGGATATTATGAGATAAAGCACATTACTGGGATACTACACAACCCCACTGGACAAGCGGTTGTGGAAAGATCCCATCGCACCTTGAAAGAGATGCTTCATAAACAGAAAGGTGGTATGAAAAAACCTAGGGAGAGATTACATAGTGCCTTGTTGACATTAAACTTTCTTAATGCTGATAAGAAAGGAACTTCAGCTGCAAAGAAACACTGGGTAATAGAAAGAACTTCTGAGTTGAATCAACTTGTTTATTTTAAGGATATACTAACTTCAGAATGGAAGCCAGGGCATGTGCTTCATTGGGGTAGGGGTTTTTCTTCTGTTTCCACAGGAAAAGAGAAAATATAGGTACCAACGAGATTGATAAAGAACTGGATCGAAAAAGAGAACCCTCCTGAGGAGCAATAATGGCTCGTGTGCCGATAATACAATTGGATATGTGGTAAGGAACATTCACTTAATTAAGGTGGGGCAGGGTCTTAATTTTGTTTTTACAGAAGAATGGATACAACCCTCTTCACAAAGCTAAAAGGATGCTGAATGCTCAGACTTTTGAAACATTAAAAGGACAGGGGATTACAAGGACACCTGACACTGACAGGCACTAAGGGTAATTTCTCTATTCTCACAACTGTACATCTATATCTAATGATTATGTATTTATATATATAAAGGAGGTCCTGGTTTGGTAACAAAAATGGCTGGCTTTGGAGATGGAGCAAGTGGTTTTCTCTCTCTCTAAACCCAAGCGTATTGGTAAATAAAACTTTAACAACTCTGTCTCACTTCAGAAAAGCCACCTGAAGTGGGCCAGAAAATAGATGAAATATATAGGGACCAATCTTATCTCACTTTTATTTTAAATTTTAAATCTTCCTTCTTTCTACATTTCCTACTCTTTTAATATAAAAATCTTGTCTGCACACAATTCTTTATGATGGTTCAATATCTTCAGTTAATAGTATTCATTGCATTCCCCACTATAAAAAACAATTCCTCCTTGGAGCATTCTCCAAGACATCCAGAAGGAAGAGGGGGCCCCCACCGAAAAAAAAAGGCACAAAACGAAAGACCTTTGAGACAGAGAAAGAAGGAACCTGCTGTATGTCACTCAGTGATCACTTTTGAGGTATAGACCAATCAGGACATTTGTAAGATAGTTTCATATCATATCTTTAACAAGAATTTCAAATGGACTCACTCAGTACGATGAGAATGGTTATAGACATTTGTGGAATGGTTTTATATATATATATATATATATATATATATATATATATATATATATATATATATATATATGTTTACAGTTACTTCATTAGGACTTAACCATTGTTTAGTTTACAGGACCCCACAGAGATACCATCACCCACAGGCCAGCATGAAGCAACTTAACAAAAGAACTACGTCCCTTTCCCGATAAGTTCATCATCCAAGGGAGGGTTATGGTCAATTATCATTTTGGGGCAATGATTATAAGTTAATCTTGGGTAGAGGATAGAATGATATTATAAAAAAAAGGAGAGAGAGAGAGAAAGAAAAGGGAATAGATAGGAGATCATTATACTTGCAAACAACTATTAACCAAAGGATGAATGAAAAATGAATTGACATGGTACAAATGTTTATATATTGACACAAATGGGAAATTAATCTATATGTCTGATTGAGATAATATATATTGATACAAAGTTGAATGTATAATTGCCCTATTTTGCAGTGTCTACCTCTGTCTAAAATATTTTGCACATTGATGTGTATTAAGTGCATTGTCATTTCCATAATGCAATTTCTACTTCTAATTACTTATGATAGTCATAACATTGGTTGTACTATACACACAAGTTGTTTTATATAAATCTGTTTAGATATATTTTTATATATAATGATATATAGTTAGGATATTGTTGTCATTTGATACAAAATGTGTATTTTGTTCAATTTTCCTAAGATTGTTATACTTGAAATTATTTGGAGGAGCTGTACACTCATTTTGGAATGCCTATTTTTACAACGTTAGCCTCACTTTCTTGGTTGATTGGGATTGCAGATTATGGTTACTCAGATTTATCACCTAACAGTCAGGATACTCAGGCTTTTCAGAAACATGTCAGAATATACCAAATAGATAGGAGTCATCAACCACTTCATAGACTGAGAGAATACGGCATTCAAGATTTTGTTATCTTGAATTTGGCCTTGAGAGACATGACAGCTCCTGGCATCACCGTTCCTTTCTCAAGGTGGTGTTGAGCATCACAGACATCTTGCAAAGAGATTGTCTTGTTTGGCAAATAATGGCCTGAGGGGCAAAGGACTGCACTTGCCCGGACTGCTGTCAGCATGCTCACTGTCCGAAATAGATGAACAGGATGAGGGATAGAGACTGCCAAAGCCTGCCTAAACAGGATAAGACAATCCTACCAAAAAATACCCTGCTTCTATGGAGACTTGTCAGATATCATAGGCCCGTAGCCACAAGGATGGATGCTCCCTTTGTACAGAGAAGTGGTGGATGACTGTCCAGGTAGTTAACTGTCCTTGTCTTCTCCTAAATTTTAGAAGTTACTTCATCATGCTTCCAACTTCAGATATATATTTTCCTTCTCAGGTCTTGATGGTGTTGAAGACTGGATAGTTGAGGTTGTTATTACTTCACATCTCAGCAAGGGCACTCAGGTGTTAGAACTTTATTGTTTGAGATAAACAACCTTGAAGCAATTCCTGTTCATTTCCTCGTATCAACACTTGTATTTGTTGTTTTTTAGTGGTAGTTTGACCTCAATTATGTTAGTAGCTTTTTTTTCACAGATACTTATGATGATCCCTATAGTATGTAGTTTTATATTTACTTTAGAACCCTCTTATTTAGACAGAAGGAGGAGATGTAGCAGGAAATCCGAAGCTACGCATTTAAACTGCACCAGGGTGCTGAGCTGGGTAGAGCGTGGTTGACTCGAAGGGAAAATGATGAAAGAAGGACGCGCTGTAAGACGGAAGCAGGCGTGCTGGACTGGTGATTTGGGCTCCGGTTCGCCGTGCACGGTTCCAGGCCGGCGGTGTAGGAGTTTGGTGGTATTGTGTGTAGTTACCCCTTCACTTCCCCTTAAGACCTTCTATGTTTTGTAAGTGATTCTCACAAAATAAACCTCATTTAAAGCATATCTCACGGCAGCTTTATACCACGATAGACTGACACCTTGGATCTCCCTCACCTTAAAGGACCACCTGATTCAGTTTTGATGTTGAGGGGAGAAAACTGGATTTGCCAGGAGTGGAGGCAGAGCTAAGCAATATTAGAACCTTGGGATCAGCTGGCCATGGAGGAATGGGGAGATGTGGAGAAGAAAGAATGATCTCATGTGGTGGGAGGGGGAAGGAACCTTGACTAAGAATGTACAAGGATAGAAAATGTGACTGCTTTATTCATAATAAAAAAAGGAAATTGCTGCAAATAACGTTACATACTTTGATGTAACTACAACCAAAGAAGTAACAAATCTGTTTGACAAAAATTTTAAATCTCTGAAGAAAGTAATTGAAAAGAATATCAGAAAATGTAAAGATCTCCCATGCTCTTGGATAGGTTGGATCAACATAGTAAAAATGACAATCTTACGAAAAGCAATCAACAAATTCAATGCTATTCTCATCAAAATCTCAACTAAATTTTTTGCAGACCTTGAACAAAATAAAAAACTTTGTTTTGAATAACAGGATTGCCAAAACAATTTTACTCAACAAAATAACCTCAGGAGGCATCACCATCCCCAACTTCAAGTTACACTATAGAGCTGCAGTATTAAAAACAGCCTGGTCTCACAAATTCAGAAGGATAAATAGGGGATGTACTCACTCTTTAGGGACTTTAATCATAAACATTTTTATTTCATTGAAAGATGACGGATGAATAAACTGATTTAAAACACACACACACACACACACACACACACACACACACACACACACACACACAAACACCCCAAAACCCTTCTGGTTTGACTGTAGAAGTGTTGCTTAGTAGAAATTTGTGGTGGCCATAATACATACGTGGGCATTAGCTGTGAACTCTGTGCTTTCTTCACCTGTAGCTGAGCCTAACCTGGTTTGAGGAGCTTTAGGTTTTATATGTTATGTTTCATGTATTTTAAAGAAAAGAGAAGTTTTACTTCTGTCTGTTTTATTTTTATTTTTTATAGCTATCCTGATATTTTGCTTTTTTATATAAAGTTTGATATTGATTTTCAAAAAAACACACCCATAACATTCAAAGGTGAAAGCTTAACAAAGAGCAGGCTGCCACTGAAAAAAATAAAGAACAAAGCTACAAAACTTCAAGTATTGCTTTGTTTTTCACTTGATAACATTATTTCACCTTTAATGTTGAATCACAGGGGTAGAATTTTAAAGTCTCTGAGATTGAAGCTAGTCCAAAGGCATGGTGGTCTCTCTCTGGTCTTTTTCCTCTAGCAATATATAGAATTTAAAGTTCAGAAAGCCTATTCAGATGAATTCATTCTAATGTATTTGAAGAAAATTAATCCCTTTAAATTTTTCTAATGATATATAATGTATAATACATAAATAAAACACTAAATTTGTCACAAGCTATGGAAATAATGACTACAATTCAGTTTCAACAATCAGTACTTTCTACATAGTTACGATTATGAGCTTAATATCATGTAGAACTAATTAACATTAACTTACAAGTTTTCCACATTTTTATTGTTACTGCTACTATTGTTCTTTTCAAAAGGCAAGTGAATCACATATAAAATCCTACTTTGCAATAGCTATTATTTTTATATCAGAACATAAAGACCATTTTAAAGCAATTGAAAGCAAATTATAGACTTATAGTCTTCATTAGCACAATATAACTTTCAAAAATAAAAGTAATTCAGTAAATATCAATGCATTTTAGACCTGAAAATTATTGTTTAAAATATGATGTAGAACAACATATGCCTATTTAAGATTGGAATTTTTATTCAAGGCAAATGAAATAGCTGAAACCAATTCAGGCCATACTCCATGGTTTTTAGTTTATCATAACATACTTTCCAATTATAATTTCAGGAATTATAGGTTTCAGTTATTAAAAAAGTGAGTATCATATACTTAGGTAAAATTCATGTCACCAGTGTATTTCTATTTATTTCCTAACTTGTGCAAACTCTTCTTTACTTTTTTGAAGCAAATTTGGAGCAATGTAAATTCCTATCTACACACTCACAAAGCTTGAGAGGAGAGCTGTTCTTGACTATTTGTTATATAGGTACACTTTCCTTTGTCTTGCTACTTTCATTTTTATTAAAATAGTTTACTATCAGGAATTGCCCAGTGTTCTAATGACTGAGAATCATGCTCTGCTTTTCTGCTTATGTATTATATATTTCTGATTTATTTTGTGTATAAGTGTGTGATGTGTACATAAATATTATTTTAGAACAAAAAAGATACACTTGAAATTAATTCTACTCTGTATTATTACACACATTTATCAGGAATTTTGAAGATCTTCCATAGCTGACTTGCACTGTTATGTGATATAGTGCATTTTCTTTGATCAGTCTACAGTGTATCACATATTATTCTCTCTGTCTCTCTGTCTCTGTCTGTCTCTCTCTCTGTGTGTGTGTGTGTGTGTGTGTGTGTGTGTGTGTATTTCTATATAGCTCATTTTCCCATTTCTTGTCATAGAATCTAATAATGTAATATTTTTGGCTATTTTCAAGGATGTGAGATATATCTGAAAATCATATTAGATACAGTGAATGTGCATATTTTTTATGACTTTCATTTTTTTCTTTTTGAAACAAACACAGTTAAATTTGCTTAGGTGTCATCATAGTGAAATCACACATAGTGAACCTGAAGGGACATGATATAACTAGAACAAATTACATCTAGCTTGTCTTTAAATTTCAAAGTATACATATTGATGAGCTAAAAATGTATTCTAAAAAGAAAATACTATATAATATGTGCATTGTAAGTTAAAGAATGGTACATAAACCATACAACACTGGGTGTCTATCATATTTACTATACCAATATCTTATGAAAACTCATTTAAATAATGATTGTGTAATACAGTCATGATGATAGTTAATTTCAAATATTTTATTCATTTTTTCTAAGATCTTAAGACTATTCGTTTTCTAGCCCTAAATTTGAAATTGGTAAACTTACAAATGTATTTTAAAATTTTATTTATACTTCTGTATGTGTTGCTATCAGTTTCTGACATCTTATTTCAAAGGATTTCTTCACATATTATAATTTATTCTCTTATTAATAAATACTAATTTCACCCACATTCTTTAAAACCTATGTGAGTGTTTGAAAGGGCTAAAGTACATAATCATGAGTCAGAATATTAGTTGTGGATTTCAGGCTTATGTATTGATAATTACTATTGTATTGTACCTCAAAGATAGTAATTTCTTCCAGGAAATGTGTGGGCTTCTATTTTCACTGTTACCTAGAGACTACATTATCTCGTTATACTCATTATGGTTAATGGAGTATAAAATGATATTCAATTGGTGAATTGGCACTTTTCTGACTAGTAAAAAAACACTTATTGATCTAAATTTATGAATATTCTTTTTATTGCCTATGCATATTCTCCTTGCAAACCAAATTTTGAATTTTCTTTCAATAATTTTGTAGTTCATTAAATATTAAAATATTAGTAATTGTAAGATTTATAAGAGGAATATCTTATCTCAGTTAGCTAAGTCTTTTCTAATTAATTAACCTGTCATTTTCCTAACTGAGAAAACATAACTTTTTAGTTTATTGCTGATATTGTTTTAAAACAATTAAAATATGTTATGGCTATACAATTATTTCATATCTAAATTCATTATTTCTCTATGTGGTCTGTGGAAAAATCAATAGAATCAAGACAAAACTGATAACATTAAGCACATTTTTGTATCAATGATTTTGTGATAAATGCTTTCATCTTTCTTGTTATTTTGGTAAATATTTTCTTAAAATTTTAAAGGAAATTCTTCATATCAAATCATGGTATGAACTTGTATTTTAACATGTAATTGGTGCTGAATATAAATATTCAATCAAATTGATGTTTAGGTGAAAGATGTGTGATTTATCAAAAATAGTTATGACAGCATTATAAACACTGGTATTAATGAGAAGTATCACTGTCCATTTGAAAACCAAAAGATGTGGCATACCTAAAAAATCATAACATTACTTCACAAATGTGCAAGTATTTGTGACATTGGTCTTGAAACTGAAAATTTACTAGGGCAGTTAGAGAGGGCCTTTATATCAAATACTGCAGAAAACATGATATTTTTAATTATATCACATAACTACTCTGCTAAATATATTTGACTCACTTTCAATAATAAATGTGTGTGTCTGTGGGTGTGTGTTTGCACTTATGAGAGACTTGTAGTGATAATGACTGAGGTGTCAGATCTATTAGCAGGAAACTCTTCAGGAAGTAAAATGGTGCCAGGAAATCTGTGTCATCACCGCCCTCATTTAGAAAAAAAAAGTTCATTGCAATAATGGGTCTTTTTTATCTATCAAAGTGATCCAATTAAATAACAACTTTGGAAGTTCATTCCATCAGAGAATCCCAGGCTTTTATGGTGGTTATTTAAAACTTAAAGTTGTCAATATTTGCTTTAAATTTTTGATGTTGTAATATAAATACTAATTCTGGGTAAAAATATCATAAATAGCATAGGTGTCATAAATATCAAAGTAATATCATAAGCATTGTTCTTATTAAATTTAGAAGGTTCTGAACAAAGTTTTCTTGGTATTTTTGTGAACAATGATTTTATATTTGAAGTAGTAAAAACTATAAAAATGCAAATATACAAGGTACACTAGAGAGAGTGATGAATGGTGGATGAGTAAAGAAGTTTAAAGAACACTGGAGACTGAGCGTGTATGAGGGAGAAGGGAAGTTGAGGGACATCTAGGATAAGTGAAGATAGGAGAAAGTGTAGTCATCATGTATTATTGTATAAGAGAGATTCCTATTTTCAATAAGTAAATAAAAAGTCAATACAGATATAAAATTCGTTATGTATTACATGATTTCTCACCTTTGTATATTAAAGAAATATTTAAACTTTTAAGGAATTATTTGTAAGCAAATCCTTATGTAAATCACTTATGTGATGAAAATATCATTAGTGTATATCATAGTCAGCTCAGGTCACTATGACAGAATATTATAGACAGGTAACCAATCAGCTCCATTACACACATTTCAAGGTGTAATAAATCCAAATCTGAAACACTAGTAATTGTTACACAAAATATATATCCTGATATTTATACATGGGATAGAATATTTAAGTTTTTCTGAACATTAACTTCTTTCAATTTTCTCAATGAGAAAAATATATTATTGGAGAATCATATGGAAGCTAAATACGAAATTTCAAAGTTGACATTAATAATTTTTGTAGGCTATGACAACTTATTGTTTATGTTGTTACCAATGTAAGATTTGGAAAAAACATTTAAAGTTATATTATGTAAATGACATTAAAATTTAGCATATTAATTATGCAATCAACATTATACTCAAAATTTACTTGTAATTTATTGATTCTATACATGTGACTGGAAAACTTTTGGGATATGTTAGATCATTTTGTGGACAATGCTGTCAAGAGTATTAATGGAAGGGTTGAGTCATAGAATTAGTAAAAATGAATTTTATAAACCAACGTTTTTAAATGAAGAAACACAACTATAAAGCACAAAGAGAAGCATTTGCTTTTTTAAAACAGCATCAATGAAATATTCCTGGTGCACTCTACTGTTTTTATTCTAATGAATTATAATTAACAGTTGATTTTATTACACATCCAAACATAAGAAGGTTCTATGAAGACAAATCCCTGTTTGCTACTTATACAGCATGATCAAGTTGGCTACACAAGAACCTCTTCTGAAGCTCGCAAATAAGATTCTCAACATCTAGATTCTTGGAGAGGAAATTTCTTCAACAAGTCTCAAATCCTTTCTGAAAAACCAGAGGTGGAAATGACTTATAAAAATGTTTAAAAATTATTTTTTGATTTAGTAATGCAAGAAGTAAATGCATTTTTCCTACAAAATTTACTGATTTCTTACACCAGCATGTCACGTTGTGCAAAATATAATCTGCAACCAGGTTGTAAAAAAAAAAACACTTAAGAAAATTAAATTTGGGTTTAGATATAGTGGCCATAGGTAATTTTCTTTTCTTTTTTTTTTCTTCTTTATTTTGTATTTATCAAAAAAACAGTAAAATGAATTTAAAATGAGGAAAAGTTAACAATAACTATAAAGAGGATAAGAATCATAAACATGGCTTATCAAGGGTGGTAATGCAAATAAGATTGCTACACATATATTTACTTTGTGTTCAGCTTTCCCTCTGAATTTTTTTTCCATCCCTGTATATCCTTATTCAAGGTCTCTTCCCCCTCCCACCACATCTGGTCATTTTTCTTCTCTGCAACTACCCATCCCCTCCCTGGGCAGGGAGCAGACAGTCCTATGGTCCCACTGACCCAATAATGCTTGGATCAGTCACCACTCCTGGCTAAATTCAGTTTTGTCCCCCCCTCCCTCAAGAGTGAGTCTGGTGTTCCTATAGTTGGAGTGGAGTTCGAAGGGTCAGTCCAGGCTGTTTCTGATCCCAAGCTGTTCCGTGGTTGTGGTTTGCCGCTTGGGCATGTTTGGCTTTTTTCTTGTTTGTTTAGAGATCACTAGTGAGTGAGTACATCCCCTGTTTATCTCTCTGAGATTGTGATACCTCGCTCAGGAGGATATTCTCCAAATCCATCTATTTGCCTGCAAATTTTAGGATATCATTTTTTCTTACTGCTGAGTAGTATTTCATTGTGTAGATGTACCACAGTTTGTTAATCCATTCTTCAGTTGAGGGACATCTAGGTTGTTTCCAGGTTCTTGCTATTACATATAATGCTGCTATGAACATAGTTGAGCAAATACATTTGGAGTGTGAATGTACCTCTTTAGGGTATACACCCAGGAGTGTTATTGCTGGGTCCTTGGGGAGATTGATTCTCAATTTTCTGAGAAACCGCCATATTGCATTCCAAAGTGGCTGAACAAGCTTACACTCCCACCAACAATGGAGGAGTGTTCCCCTTTCTCTGCATCCTCTCCAACATAGGCTGTCATCTGTGCCTTTTATCTTAGCCAATCTAACAGGTGTTAGGTGGTATCTCAAAGTTGTTTTGATTTGCATTTCTCTGATGGCTAAAGATGAAGAGCACTTTTTCTGGTACCTTTCAGCCATTCATAGTTCCTCTGCTGAGAATTCCCTTTTTAGATCTGTACCCCATTTTTTGATAGGGTTATTCAAGGTTTTGGGCTCTAAATTCTTGAGCTTTTATATACCTTAGAGATCAGTCCTCTATTACTTGTAGGGTTGGAGAAAATCTTTTCCCATTCTGTAGGCTGGCGTTTTGCATATATTACAAGAATAGGCTAAACAAACCAATAGCAAACACAAAATGCACATTAAATCAAAGCAACATAATAATTAATAAAACTATTTTATTTATTTCAGGTATTATTTCAGGGTTATATGTTCAGATAAGTTTTTTTCTTGTTTGGCCTGCTCCATTGATAAACATGCTTACAAATGGTAGACTAGAATTTGGGGATTTTGTATCATGTTCAAATGACATGGCTATTTCTTTAGTCCATATTATGCCAGAATAAAGGGTATGATAAGTGACCTGGGGATCAGAGAGTATTATTTTAAAAGACATTTAAGCCCTACTATTACTATTTTCCCATTCTTTTCTAATAGTATTTTAGTTTTATGAATCAAAAATGTTGACAATTTACTTTTTAAAAATAACATCTTTCTACATCAAAACATTAAATTCAATATAATTTTCCACTACAGATAAAAAAGTATTTTTTTAAAAAAAAATGACAATTATATCCCTAGCCAGGGATATCTTATGGTACTTGGAGGTTTCTTTACTACAAGCAATAATAAATTGTAAAAACAAAAAAATAGCAAAACAAGAAATATCTGTTTCTCACATGTATCATGGAGTTAGTTCTCTTTTCAACTGTTCTAAATTGTTTCCTTTTACTGAGCTCTGACCAAGAGCATTTATTTTCAAAGCAAAAAATAATTAGGTTCAGAAATATGTTCAATGAGAGGAACTACAAATGATTGTTTACATGGACCGAATGCCCTTCGAGTTCAAAATCACAAGTCCTTAATTAAGATTTACAACCATTTTTATACTGATGTATAAAAAGTAATTTCAGGTAATATATATTTCCTGTCCCCACCCTACTAAAAAGTAAAAGTAAGTATTCAAATAGAATGTTAATGAAAATTCAGCTCCTGGTTAAAATGTTTTTTTTTTAATCAAGGATGATTATGCTTACAGTACATTTTATGTTTGATTTTGAGATACTTGAAAATCTGCTACAAAAATGAAACCTGAATGAAAAGAGTAAGCCATGGGAAAGGGAAACAGAAGGAAGTGTTTGGATTTTTCTGCTACAAAAGCATGTTGGAATAATTAAATTACTTTCTTATATTTTAAAGATGTATGATTTGATGTAAGTATGAGGGAGAGTTGGGAATGCTTGTTAATGAATATTTAAAAAGCTATGAAACCTATAGAAATATTCATTTAACAAACTAGCAAAATCCTCATTGATAAGAAGCTTGAAAAATATGTGATTATTTGGTGCTTGTTCAGTGTGACATGATAAGTAGAACCAGCAACATCTGAACTTCACCAAGCTACCAACATTCCAAAATATTCAAGCACATTCTATTGTAAAGGAAAAGCAAACATTTTGGTGACAAGTTTTGTTGGTTCTGAGGAAATAGAAGTAGAAATTCCTGTTTTTAGTTGTTGTTGTTGTTGTTGTTGTTGTTGTTGTTGAGAAAAGAAATTATGAGGAAAGAGAGACTTAGATGAAAACTGTAGAAAATTAGATCATCAGTGGCTTTTTGTAGAGGCACAAGGAACATATAGTTGAATAATCTTGTATTCTTTTCTATGTGGAAACCAGTGAACCTTCATGACCATGGTAGTAGACAGGTACTGGGCTTGAGCTCTGAGTTCAGGTTAGGTAATTTAAGCTAGTTAAAAAACAGAAAGTATCCTACATAAGTTTCATTTTTACAAATGCCACTCTTCTACAATTAGTGTTATAATTTGGATATGCGTAATGTGTCAAAGTTTTATAGATTGAAGACTTGACTCCCAACTGCTAGCATTCTTGAAAATTAGAGGAAGTCAATATTATGGAAACTCTGGGAAGAAACTGGTCATTCGTGTTTTCTTTATAAAATTATATTTCATTCTTTGCCTATTTTATTTTCTATTTCTGAACTTCTTTTCTCAACAATGGAAAAAAAATGTGTACTATGTGGTCTCTGTCATACCATCTGCTTCAAGGTGTGAAACAAAAGCATTAAAAAAGTTTCTCTGAGATTTCTAAACCTTTGAGCAAAATAAGCCTGCCATTTTATTCTTTTACATATTAGAATATGATAAAATGTATTCTATAATAAATTGTTATTGTAATGTGTTGCTGTCTATTAAGTAACTTTATCTTACTTTCCAAATTATGGGTATAACTTGAGATAAATAGACTATTTAAATGCTTTCAGATTTTTTTATTTAAAAAGGATTTTTAATCCATATATATCATTGCTTCTTCTTCCTTTCCTCCTCCCAGTTTTTCCCAGTCTTCCCTCAGCCTCCTCCCACCCTATTCTCCACCAATTCTCCAAGAAGGGCAAGGAATCCCAGAGTGGATTAGTTTAGTTGTTACATTCAACTGAGGTAGGTCCAAATCCCTAATCCCAGTATTATGGCTGGATTAGGTGTTCCACTGTAGGAAATGGGCTCCAAGATGTCACTTTGTGTACCATGAACATAGTTTGATCCTACTGCAAGAGGTTTCACAATCTGCCTATGCTCTTCAACAGTCCTCTACCTTTGGAGGGTTTGGTTCCTTTCCCAGAAGGTTCCTCAGTGGTTGTTTTTGATACCTCCTATCAGTCTTCTCTGTAGTTCTCCTCCTGATTCTGATTTATTTGTTCATTTGTTCATATATATTCTCTCTCTCTCTCTCTCTCTCTCTCTCTCTCTCTCTCTCTCTCTCTCTCTCTCTCTCTCTCTCTCTCTCTCTGCTGGACCAGAAGCTCAACTTGGTGCATAGGTATGGAACTTTGCTTCTGCCTCTATCCATTGTTGAATAAAATTTCTATAATCACAATTACAATGGTCATTCATTTGATTGTGAGTTCTTGGTGGTTTCCTTAGCACCAGGTTTCTTTCTAATCCCATAGTGGCTCCTGCTATCAAGATATTCTTCTTTGTTAATCTCCCTCTCTGTTGCTCCTCTCACACAAACATTTTTCTTGTGATTTGTTCCCACCTCTCTTTGCTTGCTCCCCATTATGATCCCAATTTACTCAGGAGATCTTTTCTATTTATCCTTCCCAAGGGGATCATTGAATGTCTGTCTTTAGCTTTTTTAAGTTACAGAACAGTTCAGGAGGTGTGGCTTCCATCATAGACATTGTTTACTTTACATCTTATGAGTGAGTACAAACCAAGTCTATCTTTTTGACCCTGTGTTACCTAACTTGGAATGATAATCTCTAAAACTATCCAATTGCCTTCAAATTGTAGAATTTGATTTTTTACTTCTGAGTAGTTCTCCACTTTATAAATGTATTACAATTTGTTAAACCATTCTTCAGTCGAGTGGCATTTAAGTTGTTTCCAGGTTCTGGCTATTGAGAATAATGCTACTATTAATACAGATGAGCTAATGCATTTGGGGAAAGAATATGTATCCTTTAGTATATGCCTATTAATGATATTGCTGGATCATTAAGAGACTGATACCCAGTATTCTGAGCAGCCACCATACTGCTTTCTAAAGTGAATGTACAAGTTTACACTCCCACCAACAATGAAGGAGTGTTTTCCTTACTCTACATCCTCTCTAGCGTAGGCTGTCATCTGTGTTTCTGACTTCTCCATTCTTGCAGGTTTAAGATGGTATATCAAAGTTGTTTCAATTTGCAGTACTTTGATGGCTAAAGATGTTAAGAAATTCTGTAAGTTTATTTCATCTATTTGTAATTTTTCTGTTGAGAATTCATTTTTTAGCTCTGAAATCCATTTTGAATTGGATTATTTGGGTTTTGGAGTTCTACTTTCTTGAGCTATTTATATATTTTAGAGATCAGTCCTCTGTCAGATATAGGGTGGTGAAGATATTTTCCCATTATATAGGCTTTTGTTTTGTCTTAACAGCTTTGTCTTCTACCTTACATAAACTTCTCAATTTAAGGAGGTACCATTTATTAATTGTTGTTCTTACTGTCTTTGCTATTGGTGTTATATTTATGAAGTGGTTAACTGTGCCAATGTGTTCAAGGGAATTTCCCACTTTTGTTTTTTATAAACTTTAGTGTAACTGGGTTTATGCTGAAGTCATTGACTCACTTGGATTTGAGTTTTATGCAGAGAGATAGACATGAAAATATTTGCATTTTTTATAAACAACCATCCAGTTATTCCAGTACTATTTGTTGAAGATACTTTTTTTCCCCTATGCTACATTTTTGGTCATTCTTGTCAAAACTCAAATATTCATAGGTGTTTATTCAGGGTATTCTGTTTGATTTCATTGATCAACATGTCTATATCTATGCCAGTACCAAGCTGTTTTTATTACTGTAGCTACATTGTAGAGTTTGAAGTCAGAAATGCTGATGCCTCCCAAAGTTCTATTATTGAAGAGAATTGTTTTGGTAATTCTGGGTTTATTGTTATGCTATACAAAGTTGAGTACTGTTCTTTAAAATTCTGTGAAAAATTGTGTTTAGATTTTGATGAGTATTGCATCGAATTTGTAAGATTGCCATTTTTACTATATTGATTCTACCTATCTAGGTGCACGAGAGATCTTTTCATTTTATGTTATGTTCTTCAATTTCTTTCTTTACTGACTTAAAGTTCTTGTCATACAATTTTGTAACTTGTCTGATTACAATTGCTCCAAGATATTTAATGCAATTTGAAACTATTGTAAAGGGTGATGTTTTCCTAACTTTTTTTTCAGCTTTTTTTTATCATTTATATTTAGGATGGCTATTGACATTTTTAGTTAATTTTGTGTTCTGTTACATTGCTGAAGGTGTCTATCAGATTTAGGAGTACCCTGCTATAATTTTTGGGGCCACTTATATGTATAATAATATTATCTTCAAATAGGGATAGTTTGAATTCTTCCATTTTAATTTGCATTTACTTAATCTCCCCTTGTTTTATTATTTCTTTAGCTAAAACTTTGGGAACTATATTGAAAAGTCATGGGAAGAATGACAGCCTGTTTTATTCCTGCTTTTAGTGGGACTGTTTTGAATTTTTCTTCATTTAAATTGATGTTGCCTGATGTCTTGCTGTATATTGCCTATATTATAATTAGGTATTTTTCCTAGATTCCTTGATGTCTCCAGGACTTTTATCAAAAAATACTTTTGGATTTTGCCAAAGGCTTTTCAGCACATAGTAAGATGATCATGTGATTTTTTTTTTCAAGATTTTTATATGCTGCATGTCATTGACAGTATTTTGTATGTTGAACCATCCCTGCATGTTAGGGATGAAGCCTACCTAATGAATGTAAATATATTTTGATATGTTATTGAATTCAATTTGCCAATATTTTATTGAGTATTATTACATCAATATTCTTAAGGGAGATTGGTTTCTAATTCTCTTTCTTTTTTGCATCTTTAAAGGGCTTGGGATGCAGAGTAAATATAGCCTCATAAAGAGAATTTGGTAATATTCCATTAGTTTCTATTATATGGAACAGTTTAAGTAGTATTAATATTAGTATCTTTAAATCTCTAGTAGAATTCTTCACTGAAACCACCTGTTCT
The DNA here is from genome assembly GCA_004025045.1 of Sigmodon hispidus. Lineage (NCBI taxonomy): Eukaryota > Metazoa > Chordata > Mammalia > Rodentia > Cricetidae > Sigmodon > Sigmodon hispidus. Next base: position 21,701 of record PVIH01014644.1, on the reverse strand, counting down.
TGAGCTTTATTTATTTCGCAGACTTTTAAAAACAACTTCAAATTCCTTTGAGGTTATAGGTCTATTTAGGTCCTTTATGTGGTCTTGATTTGATTTTGGTAAGTGGTACCTCTCCAGGAAGCTCTCCATTTCCTTTATGTTTTTCAGTTTAGTGAAGTATAATTTTTCAATGTATGACCCAGTCATTCTCTGGATTTTCTGGATGACTATTTTTATGTCCCTCTTTTCCTTTCTGATTCTGTTAATTTGTGTACTCTCTGCCTTTTGATTAGTTTAAATAGGGGTTTATCTATCTTGTCAATGTTCTAAAAGACAAACAACTCTTTGATTCATGTTTTTTTTTATTGTTCTCTTTGTTTCAATTGTGTTGATTTCAGCCCCGAGTTTTATTATTTTCTGCCATATTCTCCTTCTAGGTGAGTTTTATGCTAATTGTTTTAAAATTTCAGCTGTGCAGTTCAGTCTTTTATTTTTTTATTAACTATTTATTTATCAACATCTATTACTATATAAAAGACACATTTGTATTCAAATTTCTTTAAAAAGATACAGCATTGAGAATATTAAAGGGAGAAACTTGATAAACAACAGCTTCAAATTTAACAATAGTTGTAGTTAGTTTGTTCCTATGTTGGTATATTAAATAATGAAAACAACTGTTCTCTGTGTCTCTTTTCTTTAAAATACATGGAATATAAAAAATAAAATCTAAGGCACCTCAAGCCAGGTTGGGCTCAGCTACAAATGAAGAAAATAGACTAGGTCACAGGCAATGCTCACAGATGCACTATAGCCACTACAAATTCCTGCTAAGCAACCCTTCTACAGTCAAACCAGTTTGTGTGTTTGTTTGTGTGTGTGTGTGTTTTAAATCAATTTATTCGCCCACAATCTTTTGAATGTTTTTGCTTAAAGTTTACAAATGAGTGAGTGCATACCCTGCTTATCTTTCTGGGTTAGTGAGCCTTAGCTCAGGAGGATATTCTCCTAATCTATCAGTTGCCTGAAAATTTTAGTATATAATTGTGAGATTTCTCTAGCTTTTACATGGGTATCTATTGCTATGAGTTTTCCTTTTAGCACTGCTTTCATTGTGTTCCATTAGTTTGGGTACATTGTGGATTAATTTTAATTTAATTCTAGGAAGTATTTCATTTCTTTCTTTACTTTTTCCTTGACCCAGATGTGGTTCAATTGAGAGATGTTTAGTTTCCATGAATTTGTAGTCTTTCTGTGATTTTTCTTGTTGTTAAACTATAACTTTGGACAGTGGGATATGATAAGATACAAGAAGATATTTCCATTTCTTTGTATCTATTGTTGTTTGCTTTATGACTGAGTATGTGGTCAATTTTAGACAAAGTTCCATGGGTGCAGAGAAAAATGTATTTTTCTTTGTGTTTGTGTGGAAAGTTCTTTATATATCAAGTCCATTTGGGTCATAACATCTGTTAGCTTATTTCTCTGCTGAGTTTCTGTCTGGTAGACCAATCCATTGGTGAGAGTGGGATATTGAATTCTCCCACTATTAATGTGTGAGGTTTGATATGAGGTTTAGTAGTGTTTCCCTTACATATGCAAGTTTCCTGGTGTTCAGGCCATCAATGTTCAGGATTAAGACTTTATCTTATTTAATTTCTCTGAGATGAGTAAGTAATGTCCATCCTGATCTCTTTTAACTGAATTTAGTTTGTAGTCTATTTTGTTAAATAATTAGATGGCTATACCAGCATGTTTCTTACATTTATTTGACTGGTAAGGTTTTTTTCAAACACTTTACTCTGAGCCAGTGTCTGTCTGTGAAGTTGAGGTTGTATCTCTTCTTTGCAACAGAAGGATGGATTCTTTTTTGAATCCATTGTGTTAGCCTGTGTCTTTTTATAGTTTCAATGAGTCCAGTGATATTAAGAAATATTAATGACCAATGATTGTTAGTTTCTGTTATTTTTGGTGGTAGTGCTGTGTATTTTCTTTCTTTTGGTTTTTCTTCTGTGAGATTATCTATTGCTTGTAGTTTCATGGTTATGACTACTTTCCTCAGGCTGGAATTTTTTCTCTATTGCTTTCTATAGGATTGAACAAGAGGATAAGTATTGTTTAAATCTGGCTTTGTTGGGAAATATCTTGTTAACTCCATCCATGGTGATTGATATTTTTGTTGGGTATAGGAGTTTGGGCTGGCAGCCATGCTCCTTTATTGTCTGTATAACATCACACCAGGACCTTCTGGCTTTCATTGTTTCCATGGAGTAACCAGGTATTTTGTTAATGGGTCTGCCTTTATAGGTACTTGGACTTTTTTGATACTCTTAATATTGTTTCTTTATTCTGACTTTTTGGTGGCTTGATTATTATATGGCAAGCAGATTTTGGGGGCTCTAGAAAATTAGGTAATCTATAAGCTTCTTGTATCTTTATAGATATTTTCTTTAGAATAAATTTTTTATAATTTGTTTGAATATATTTTATTGTCTGTTTAAGCTGGTATTCTTCTATTTCTGTTATTGTCAGGATTGGTCTTTTCATGGTATCCTACATTTTCAGGATGTTATGTGTTATGACTGTCTGGGTTTTAGTGTTTTGTTTTGTTTTGTTTTTTTGACTAGCATATCTAATTCCACTATCAAATCTTTCACAACAGATAGTATCTCTTCCATTTTTGGAATTCAGCTGATTATGCTTGCATCTGTAGATGCAGTTTTTTTCATATTTTCTATTTCCAGGAATTCCTTAGTTTGTGCCTTCTGTTTTAATTTTAAATCTTGAAATATTTTCTTCACCAGTTTTATGCTTCTTTTTTTAAAAAATTTTCTTTAAAAGATTCATTGATCTCTTTGAAAATTTTGTCTTGTTTTTATTTCTTTTTCTTCTTCTTTTTTTAAATTGTTTTATATATATTTATTATTTAGTGTTTTTAAATCATGCACCCTACCAAACTCAGATATCAGACTTCTCAGAATCATGCCCACTTTTATAATCTCCCCATTCAGACAAACCACCCACTCATGCTGCATATTTACTTACCGGAGCACAATTACACTCACTGTGGCAAGACCCTTAAAGAAAACAAGTCTATTCTCACCCACACAACTGCCAGAGGCCATCAATGCAGAAGAAAGGCATTGTGTTATTTTGCCTTGAGTCCATGTGTACAATGACATCTCTCTCTTTTTATTTCTTTTTAAAGTCCACTAATGAGTGAGTACATTCCTGCTTCTCTTACTGGGATTGCAATACCTTGCTCAGGAAGGTATTCTCCATATCCATCCATTTGCCTGCACATTTTAGAATATCATTTTTTTCTTTTTTTGAGTATGTATAAATACATTTATTTAGAAGTATTTATGATCTATTTTTGAGCTGAGGAAGAAAACTAAATATATACAATGTCTAAATTAAAAAAAAAATGTTGCCAATATTTTCCAGAACAAAGTCTCGTTTAGCTCTTGGCATCTTCCATGTAATAACATAATCACTATTCCAACTTTACTCCATTCCTTGTGTTCTGGAAATATCCTGGCAAAAGTTTGATACTTTGTTTCTTAATCTCTTATTGCTTTAGCTAGAACTTCAAGAACTATATAGAATAGATAAGGGGAGAGAGGACATCCTTGTCTAGTTCCTGATTTTAGTGGTATTGCTCTAAGTTTTTCTCCAATAAGTTTGATGTTGGCTATTGGCTTCTTGTAAATCGCCTTTATTATATTTAGGTATTTTCCCCACATTCCTGATCTCTTCAGGGCTTTTATCATAAAGGAGTGTTGTATTTTGTCAAAGGCTTTTTCAGCATCTAAGGATATGATCATGTGGGTTTTTTTCCTTCAATTTGTTTATATGATGGATGGCATTCATGGTTTTTGGTATGTTGAACCAACACTGCATTTCAAGGATGAAGCCTACTTGGTCATGGTGGATGATATTTTTTATAGATTGTTGTGTACGGTTTGCCAAAATTTTAGCATCAATATTCATGAGGGAAATTGGTCAGTAGTTCTCCATCTTTGTTGTGTCTTTGAGTGGCTTGGGTATTAGGGTAACTGTGGACTCATAAAAAGATTTTGGCAATATTCCTTCAGATTCTAATGTGTGAAATAGTTGAGGAGTAATGGTAGTAATTCTTCTTTGTCTGGTAGAATTCTGCCCTGAAACCATCTGGACCTGGGCTGTTTTTTTACTTGGAGGCTTTTAAACAGCTTCAATTTCATTTAGGGTTATAGGTCTGTTTAGGTAATTAATCTGATCATCATTTAATTTTGGTAAATGGATCCTGTATAAAAAGCTGTCCATTTCTTCTAAGCTTTCCAATTTTGTGAAATATATATTTTCAAAATATGACCTGATAATTCTCTGGATTTCCTGGGAATCTGTTGTTATGTCCCCCTTTTCATTTCTGATTTTGTTGATTTGGATTCTCTCTGTGCTTTTTCATTTGTTTGGATAACGGCTTATCTATCTTGTTGACATTCTCAAAGACCCAACTTTTTGATTCATTAATTCTTTGTATTGTTTTTTGATTCAATTGTATTGATTTCAGCTCTAAGTTTGATTAGTTCCTGCCATCTACTTCTTCTAGGTGAGTTTGCTTCTAATTGTTCTAAGGTTTTCAACTGAGCTGTTAGTTCTCTGGGGTGTGATTTCTGTAGGTTTTTCATTTAGGCAACTAGTGGTATGAATTTTCTTCTTAAGACTGTTTTCATTGTGTCTCACAAGTTTGAGTACTTTGTGGGTTCATTTTTGTTAAATTCTAGGAAGACTTTGATTTATTTCTTAAATTCTCCCTTGATCCAGAGGTGGTTCAGCTGAGTGATGTTTAGTTTACATGAATTGCTAGGCTTTCTGTGAGATCTCCAATGTTCCTGGATAGGTAGAGTCAACATAGTAAAAACGGCAATTCATCCAAAAGCAATCTACCAATTCAATGCACTGCCCATCAAAATCCCAACACAATATTTTTTAACCTTGAAGGAACAGTATTCAACTTCATTTGGAATAACAGGAAAGCTAGGATTGCCAAAACAATTTTGTTCAACAAAAGAAACTCAGAGGACATCACCATCCCTGACTTCAAGTAATACTATAGAGCTACAATAATAAAAACAGCCTGGTCCTGGCATATAAACAGACTTGTGGATCAATGGAATAGAATTGAGGATCCGGGCATTAACACAAAAACCTATGAAAACCTAATCTTTGACAATGAGGCCCAAAATATTCAATGAAAAAAAAAAAAAAAGAAAGTATCTTTAACAAATGGTGTTGGCATAGCTGGTTGGTAGTGTGCAGAAAAAAACAATAAATACAAGCCTGTAACCCTGCACAAAACTCAAATCAAAGTGGATTAAAGACCTCAACATAAACCCAGCTACTTGAAATTCATCAAAAAGAAAGTGGGAAATATCCTCCAACGAATTGGTCTAGGCGACCACTTTCTAAATATAACACCAGTGGCACAGACACTAAGAACAAAAATCAATACATGGGACCTCATGAAACTGAGAAGCTTCTGTAAAGCAAAGAAAACTGTCACTAGGACAAAACGACAGCATACAGAATGGGAAATAATTTTCACCTACACTACAAGTGATAGAGGACTGATCTCTAAAGTATATAGAGAACTCAAGAAACTAGAGCCCAAAACCTTGAATAACTCAATCAAAAAATGGTGTTCAGAATTAAAAAGCAAATTCTCAGCATTACCTATGGATGAAAAGCACTTGACAAAGTGCTCAACTTCTTTAGCCATCAGAGAAATGCAAATCAAAACAACTTTGAGATACCACCTTACTCATGTCAGATTGGCTACAATAAAAGTCACAGATGACAGCCTATGCAGGAGAGGTTGTGGAGCAAGGGGAACACTCCTTTATTGTTGGTGGGAGTGTAAGCTAGTTCAGCCACTTTGGAGTACAGTATGGCAGTTTCACAGAATACTGGGAATCAATCTCTCCAGGGATCCAGCAATACCACTTCTGGGTGTATACTTGAATGATGAACATTCGCACTCCAAAGGCATTAGCTCAACTATGTTCATAGCAGCACTATTCATAATAGCAAGAACCTGGAAGCACCCTAGATGCCCCTCAATTGAGGAATGGATTAACAAACTGTTGTCCATCTACACAATGGAGTACTACTCAGCAGTAAGAAAAAATGCTATCCTAAAATTTTCAGTCAAATGAATGAATTTGGAGAATATCCTCATGAGTGAGGTGTCTCAAACACAGAAAGATAAGAGGGGATGTACTCACTCATTAGTGGACTCTAAACAAAAAAAAAAGCAAAATGCAAAGCATGTCCAAGCTGCAAACTACAACCCCTGAACAGCTTTGGATCAGAAACACCTGGGAGTGGCACCTTGTATCTCTCTCCCTCTAGAGGAACACCTGACTTAATCTTGACATTGGGGTGAGGAAAATGGATCTGCCAGGAGTGGATGCTGCACCGAGTAATATTAGAACCTTGGGGCCTCCTGCCCATGCTGGGGTGGAGATGGGGAGATGTGGAGAAGGGTGTGACTGGAGGGGGTGGAAGTGGGAAGGAACCTTGAATAAAGATATACAAGGATAGATAATGTGACTTTATTCATAATAAAAAAAAGAAAATGTGCTCAGCATCTTTAGCCATGCCCTTCTAGCTTTCATCATTTCCATTGAATAGTCAGGTGTTTTTCTGATGGGTCTGCATCTATAAGTAAGTTGGCCCATGGCTTCAGTGTTTCATGATTAGGCAGCTCCTAGTCAGTTGTGGCAAGAGGGCTTGTGTGTCTCCTGTCTCCTCTGAGCAAGAGATCTGCTCAGTCTCTGACTCTGCTCTGGGCAGGAGTCTGAATTTCAATGTCTCAGTCCTTTTCTGATGATGCAGTTTTCCCTGGAGTTGGAGCCAGCTGTGCAATGCCCCCTTTTTAGGTGTGGCTGCATGAGCCCCTCACAGCCAAACCCTAGTCCTGTTTGCTAAAGAAAGTCTGGGGTCAAGCACCACAGACTGATCCTTGTCCTGGAACACAACTTTCTGGGTGAGGAATCAGGGGCTGAGGCCTGCTCACCTTACCCCTCAATGTGTTCTCAGGGGTCTGAATTTCAAAGGCCTAGATCCATCTTTTTGCTCTCTTGAAGACACTCACCCTCATCATCAATGGTAGATACAACCTTAGGCTACAGGGATGCAACTTGTTATTGTAAATAAATAGAAATAAGAAACAAAGAGCCATACCAATTCTAATATTTATCAAAATGGACTTCAAACCAAAACTAGTTAGAAAAGATAAGAAAGGACATTTTATACTTATTACAGGGCTGAGGAAAAGACTACCAGGTAGATACTTATATTCTAAGCACAAATTTTCAAAATAAAAAAGCACCCAATTATATATATATATATATTAAAATATAAATATACTACTATTACAAAAAAACACAATAAGCCTAATGCACTGATTAGTGTGTGTGATTTATATTCCATCCTCATCAATAGACAAGATATCTGAATAAAACTAAACATAAACTTTCAAATGCAATGACATAAAAAACAAATGCATTTAACGTCTGCTTATTTTATATATAGTGGATTATAAATTACTTGCCATAATGATTCTTATTGTTCAGGAATTAGGTAATTTCTGTTCTTATATAAGTGGCTGTGTGGACAAATGTAAGCCTACTCTCATTCTTGGAGGTTAATACAGAATGAGGAATATCTAGCCATCTCATGTGTTTCATCTCATTTCAAGTCTATAACATATGTTGAGTCAAGTGTCATGCTTCTCACAAATGTGATTTCTAAAATATTAGGTTAATAGTGCAGCTAAGGTCACACTGTATGTCAGAGATGAAAGATAATATTCAATATTCCAGTTTGTATGTTCAGCACAAGAAAACATATTATTTTTTCTTTGCTTTATTGAATAGTGAAACTTGCTTCTTGCTGGGAATCCATTTGCATATACATCACAAAATTTTAACATGATGTTTCACATCAAGATTGTGCTAAATAATGCAGAGAATGTGAGACGTCAAAAAGACCCAGTCTTCACATCAGTTACCATATCATTTTCAGAACAGCAGTTCTTTCAAATAAATTCTAGATAGAAAAATCTATACCTCCAACTCTTGTGAAACTATCCCCATACCTTCCAACATATGTTAAAAAGAAAATAGTACTGTTTACTACCTATGAAGCATTACATAGGTATATTTTACTAGAAATAATGATACCAATTTATACTAATCATGTGTATATGCTGTGTTTATTAAATGTTATATAAATAAATATATAATGTATATTATATATATACATAAATATATATTTATAATCAAAAACAAAATTTTTTCTTAAACTTTGATTATATGTTTTTGTATTATATTTGTAGCAGACTGGTAATTTATGAAAAGAAACCACTGTAAGGCATGCCATAGCTGCAAGCTAACTTTCATACAACTTCAAAATTAGTCACTGGTATTTCTAGAAATCCCAGAATTTTTAAATGGTTCCATTTTCAAGGTAATTTTTTTAAATTAACAAAAGTTTCAAGATTGTAAAGAATTTTTAATTCACAACTGCCATTTTCCAATAGGGAGCTATGTTATATTTATAGTATTTGGATTACCTCAGAACAGAATTCAGTGGTAAGTCTATTTGTCAAAAATGAATGATGATTGTCCAAACTGACAGACCTCTACCACTTCCCTATCTGTTTTAACAAAATTAAGAAGGCTCATTTTGGATAATCACTTATATTATTTGCCTGGTAGAGATGCACACACTATGAATACATGTTAATATTGTATATATATATTATATTTCCATATATATAGTATGTATATTATACATTATATATATATATATATGTGAGTGTATGCCTATTTTATAGTAGTAAAGAGTGACTTAAAGGCATATATATCATGACACTGGTTTTGAATGGTTAGCTCTCAGGTTTGTGCACAGCTCAAATTTTAACTGCTGCTAGAAAGATGTGAGATTTTCTTCAGCAAATTTACTGTTTGTGTTTGATTGCTGCAGAGCTGAGAATTTGAATAAAATGATTAGCAAGCAGATTGACATTTAGAAAAAATTAAAATAAGAGATAGAAAAGAAGAGGAAATGTTTTTTCTATTCAAGTATGATTCTAATTCCAGAAATAACAGTCCAAGTTAAAATAGAAATAAAAATTTTTTTTTGAGATTTTTTTTTCCTTCTTTATTTTGTATTTATCAAAAAAAAAACACAGTAAAAAGAATTTAAAATGTGGAAGAGTTAACAATAACTATACAGAGGATAAGAATCATATGCATGGCTTATCAAGGGTGGAAATACAAATAAGATTGCTACACATATATTTTCTTTGTGTTCATCTTTCCCTCTGAATTTTTTTTAAATACTTTATTGGGACTGTGGGACCTTGGGACTGCCTGCCCATGCCAGGGATGGGGAGATGTGGAGAAGAATGACCTGATGTGGTGGAAGGGGAAGGGACCTTGAATAAGGATATACAAGGATAGAAAATGTGACTTCTTCGTTCATAATAATTAGAAAAGAGAAAAAACATTAGAAATTATATAAACCAACTGAATATACTCATCTTCAGGAACAAAAATGTTGTGGTTTGAAAGAAATGGCCCCCCAAAAGGAGCGTCACTATTGGGAAGTGTGGTCTTATTGAAGAAAGTGTGTCAGTGTGGGCAGAAGTTAAGGGCTCTTTTGCAAAAGCTTCCCTCAGCTTGTCAGTCAACTTTTTTGTTGCCTACAAGATATTGTAATGTTAGTTCCAGAACCATGATTTCCTGATCACCATCATGCTCACTATCATAAAGAAACAGTAAGCAAGCCACTCCAATTAAATGTTTTCCTCATGAGAATTGCCATGGTCAGGAGATCTTAACCATTTATTCTTTCTGTGGCAATCCATGTGTACTCTTCTTTGGGTCCTCCTCTCTACTTATTTTTGCTGGGGTTGTGGAATCTACCCTGTTAATCTTTTGCTATGTTTACTATCCACTATCCACTTATAAGTGAGTATATATCTTTCTGTGGGATGGCAGCATAAGAGTTTGTTATGTTGGGTCTCTAGCTATAGGACCAAAAATTATCCTTGATACATAAACTGGCTTTTTGGAGTCCACTCCCTATGGTCGGATGTCTTGCTTAGCTTTGATACAGGAAGAAAGGGATGAGCCTTGTCCCAGTTTAGTATGTTAGCCTGTGTTCACTACTCAAGTGAGGCCTTACCTCCTTCAAGGAATGGAGAGGAGGTAGGGTTGGAGAAAGATAGAATTGGAGGGAGGGAGGGTTGGAAGGAGGGGGAGAAGAGGAAATTAAGGAAAATAGTAGAGGGTATGTAAAAGGAATTTTATCAAAAATTAAATATTTTAAAAGACTCCTTCCCTTTGCCCTTTCTTCTTCCTTTCTCTCTTTCTGTCAAAGGCTGTACCGTCTCTGACCCTCCCTCTCTTTTATCTTTATCTCTTCTTTCTCCTTCTTTCTCTCCTCTCTTTTCTCTCCTCCCCTTATTCTAATAAAGTCACTCCACATAAAAAATCTACTCATCTGTAAGCAAGAAACTAAGATAATACCTATTAATATTCTGAATAGTACAATAATAAATAAAGATGTACAAGTAAAAAAAAAAACTGCCATGGTGATGGTGTCACTTCACAGCAATAAGAACCCTAACCAAGACAAAAATCTACACCAGCATTTTAATTATGCTTAGCTTTTTAAACAACTGTTTTAAAAACAATTATTTAACTGAGAACAGATACACACCTTTTAAAGCTTCCAATTTTTTTTCTTCATTTAAACTTTATAAATTGTACCCTTTTCTGATTAGATAATTCACAATAAGAATTCTTTTCATTACTGAATGCTAATAGGTTTTGCAAAGAGGCTAGGCAGACTTATGGCAGATGTACCTGATTGAATCATAAAATATTCTTATGCTCAGATATCAAATGCAAATCAGGACACAGGATTAGTCTATGGAGTTGGGGTGGTGTTTTTTGGCTCAAAAAAGAGTGAGATAAGAAAGAAAAAAAAAGAAAGACAGAAAGCTTGCTGTGCAGAATAAGTGCTGCCATAAATTCACATGTCTGAATAAGATCATAAAAACCCTTAGAATCTGACCCTCAGTAGACCCACTGAAATATATCCAGGCAAAAGTATTCAGTTGCAAATTGGGCCTTTATTGTTTTGACTATTTTCTCTCAATGTTTTTATGTCTATTATCTTTGAAAAGGATGCACTTCAAAACAGAGCTTTTACATTTTCTTCATTTTAAAATTCTACAAACATCAGCATTGCTCGTGGTTACTGACCTCCTGCCCTTCATCTGTCAATTACATCTCCTCATTTATTTTCTCCTTTCAGGATTCTCAAACCAAATTCACCTTTCCTCACCTGCAAATTGTTTTTGTTCAATAAGTGACCTTGCTAATACGTCTTATTGGCACAGAGACTCTGTCCATTTCCATGGACTTTGAAATATGTATATTTGTGGAATGGAAAGAATTTCAGGTGTTTTTTGTCATCGTACATTTTCATTGTTTTCATTTGTGTGTGGAGAGACATACCTCTTACTGATATCTGTAATTGCTGTTTGACTACTTCTGATATATCAAAACTATATCTCTTCATTATTTGTCCACTTTGGACAAATACTATTCATAATAAATAAAGACAATGGTCTACTATATTTTGCATGCAAATAACAAAAATTATCTATCCCCAGATCCGAAAGAATTAATTTGAATCTAACCTTCACTGTTCCATTGTTTCCAAGGACGACAAAGCAAGCTGGACAAAGAAATCTTAAAAATTCAGGAATTTCTAGTTCTTGTTCAGCTGTAGTGTCATGCTCTTGTCTTCTGTATTTCTTTCCTTGGTTCTTATGGTCCAGTTGTCCAGGCTTCCCTTGTAGTAATTAAAATGAGTCAGAAATGTCATTTCAGAAAAGTAAGATGTATAATCCACAATTGATTAAACTAATATTTGTGGTGAGCTCATTCCTTTTCTTCATAGTCTTGGCCACACTTTACTTGCATAATACCCTACCCTATCACAGTAATGTAATAATTATTTAGAAACCTTGCTTTTATTATTTATTGCTTGTTGTTAGTCTATAGAAATAAAAAAGCAGCACCATTAGCTTTTTTATTTAATTTCTCTCTATTGCTTATTCTTTAAATGAATGGTGAACTTCCCTATCTTTCCTCAGAGTTTTAAATTTCTAGTATCTGTAAAATATACAAGTGGCCTTACATGGTGGAGTTACTAAAGAGATCTTTAACATAAGAAGTAAAACAGAAATTTATCATTAGTCACTTAGATGAGCCATAGAATCTGTCACGGGTGTCTCAACAAAAGGCAGGATATAGGATAAAAACAAAGTTATATTATTTGAAAGAAGGTGCATACAACTAACTGGACCTGATCATGTTAACCAAATTTGCAGTCTTAGAAAACTAAACATTATCTTCTCTCTCATCTATGGTTCCTGTATTTTGTATAGTTATATAAAATTATGTGTGTTTACATATGACATTAAAGAAGAGGTGAAACTAGTTCATCAAAGTGGACACTAAGAGGAAGAAGTGTAGAGAAAGATATAAAGAGAAGATATGCAGGGAAATATCTTCAAAGTATATTACACACTCATTAAAAATGTTCTCATTAACCCAATAGCACATGTAATAAGTGCACTGCTGAAAGTAGAATAAAACACATTAAATAAAATATTGAGAAGGAAGCAGTGGAGGAGAAATTGCAAGGACAACTGAATGGAGTAATTCTCTGAAACAAGAATGCCTGTGACCAAAAGTTAGAGAAACCCAGGATTTCAGATGCAGTTGCCACCTTCAGAGTGAGTCTTGTCCTTTAAATATGTGATTGTTAACCTTATAAAATTGATTGTGGATGCCTATCCTGACAAATATAAGATAATGTATGTCTGTAGTTTCAAGTCATTAAATTAAAATAGTTTGTTATTGTGACACAGAAACCTACTCTGTCTAGGGTTTCAATATGTACAAAATAACATAGTAATCTTCCAAATATATATTTTTTTCAAATGTTATTTATTACATACATGTAAGAAATTGTTATAGATATAAACCTATAGTAAGGCAGTATTAAGAGTAACAGCAAGGACTCATTTCAAAAACTGTCATGGATTAAGCTGGATGCTCACCACCTGTTATTATATTTTACAACACATGCATGCAGCTCTAAAATATATTAAGAATTATGTTCAGCTACAGTAATGGTAACATTTGCATTATATAATTAATATGTAATTAATAGATTGTATAACATGAATATGCTGTAATGTGCTTTAATCAATAAATTTTGTATTTCTAATTTTCTATGTAGAAACCTACAGTTTAAGTAAGCTAATTTATTATATAGCATTATTTTTGTCATCTAAACATTTTATAAATACTTATATGATATTAATGTTTTCATTGTGAACACTATGATACCAGTAAGTATATTTTAAGATGCATATATTTGAAATTAGCTTGTGTAACACAAATTTTAGTTGTTATTAAATGAAAACTCAGAACCAGATATCATGGAACAGCTGTAATATCAGAGAGAGAAAACAGACCACAGTCAAATCTCACCCAGACAACTTCTCCAGGTAAAAGTTATCTTCCAGCTTCCTCAGCCTCACTCCTTGTCACTTCTACAGAATAAATCTCTGTTTTTCTACATCTGCCTTAAATACCTTCTTTGCCCAATTGTTTCACTTCCAGTTACAACTCTGCATCATATTCTATAGTTCAGATTAAAAGTGTGAACTACTACTATTGGTAGTTAGACCTTGAACTTGCAGAAATACAGAAAGATCTCTGTCTCTCCAGTTATGGGATTAAAGGCATAGGTCACCATTCCCAATGTTTACCATGCTGGGATTAAAGGTGTGAGTTACCACTCTCTCACCTTCCTTGCTGGACTGTGTGTGGATCTGTTCTCTGATATTCCAGACTGGCTTTATTAACTATAAAATATATCATCACAAACTTGAGTTAATAATTATATATTTAGCCATTCTGTGCTGTTGGAAAGAATACTTATTCAGCTTTGCAGAATATCTACAAATTACTAGTACAAAGATTACACAACTCTTTACCTCATAATTCATATATAACTAATTTTATCTACTACATTTTAGGTAAAACAGAATATTATGATTAATCCAAACTATTAAATATGACATAAAAACTCAGAAATTTAACTATTTTGTATTACCAAGATAACAAGCGATATTTGTGACTCTATTTACTATTCTTTCTTTTTTTAAAGTTTACTTGTAAATCCCTTATGGACATTTGTAGGGAATAAAGAAAATGTGCCTAATTGTCAGCAGTTATTTTTATACTATGAAGAATAATTTAATTTATGTTTAAAATATCTTTTCTCAATGTGTTGTGTATGTTTTTCCACTTGTGCCTTAGATGTTTGCTTTTTCTTTAAATTTTTTAAAAATCTTTTATATCCATATTGTACTCAGTATCTGCTTTCTACCCTGCAAATCCTCCTACATCCTTCCAACAGAGGCCAAATTTATGACATCTTTTCTGTCTTCTTTTACATGTTATTACATATTATGTATTACTATATTACATATTACTTATTATATATTCTATTATTTTTAAATATATTATTATATCTATTATTTTTACATATTATTGCTTTCTTATTGACAATTTTGAATAAAGTGCTTGTCTCTGGAAAAAGATTCTGCTTCTCTTAACAACCATCAATCCTGTTTAATTCTTTATCTACAGAAGAAAATGTACCCAGAAGTTTCTCTGTCCCACCTGGTTGGTCCTGCAGCCATTAAGTACCAAATAATCACCCATAGATTTATAATAATAAAAACTCGCTAGCTTATGTTTCAGGCATATAATTTACGACTCCATTAACTTAGATTAACCCACAATTCTTATCTATGTTTAGCCATGTGACTTGGTACCTTTTCTCAGTACACTATTGTCATTTTTCTTTTTCTGACTCTAGCAGGAAACTTTGTTCCTTCCTCTTCTCAGAATTTTTTCTCTTCTAGTCACACAACCTATATTTCCTGTCTGCCTAGCTTTTGGTCAATCAAAGTTTTATTAATCCATTATTGATAGTGATGAATATTTACACTGTATAAAAGTATAGTCCCATAGGACAATCCTTATGATATTTCCTCATCTGCCTTGTCAGGTCATCTTATGTTGCCATTGTGCTGGTCTTTTTCATGTGTGATAATATTGTTAAGATTTGGTTAGCTCAACTTCCCTGTCTACATGAAGATATTATCAGTAAATGATTTGGTATTTTAGCTCTTTCAATCATATTCTTCTTCCTCTGTGCTATTGCCTAAGCATGAGATGTAGGGGTTTCAATTTAGATGTGCCATTTGGAGATGTGATCCCAACAGTGTGTTGTTCTCTGTATTCTGACCACTGCAAATTTGTACTGATAGTTTCTATCTGTGTCAGAACAAAGCATCTTTGATGATGGATAATATCTATACTTACCTGTGGTATAAGAATATATTTTTATAATTTAGGTGGAAATTATACATTTTTTGCCAAGTCCATACAAAGGTTACTCAAAGAGATAACAACAGAAAATTTCCACAAGCCAAAAGTTACAAAAATCTAGGTAGTTGAAGGTCAAAGAACACCAGTTATATAATCAACTAAACCAAATCTATCAAAAGACAATCATATTTTCAAAAACTTAAGGACAAGATTGATATGTTATAAACAGGAGAAAAAAATAAACAAAGATGTTATGGCATGCCTTTCATAGAATCCTTTTTTTAATTTTTTCATATATATATTTATTATTTGTTGTTTTTATATCATGCAACCCATCAAACTCAGATATCAGATCTCTCCATATCATGCCCATTCTTATGATTTACCCATGTACAAAACTGCCCATTCATGCTGCTCATTTGCTTATTGGAGTATAATTAAACTCCCTGTACCAGACCATTAAAGAAAACAAGCCTTTCCTTATACACCCTCTTCCAGAAGCCAACAATGCAGAAGTGAGGCATTGTGTCATTTAGCTATATTCTGGTCCTGAGTTCTTGTGTACAACGACATCTCTCTTTATATATATTATTTAAAGTCCACTAATGAGTGAGTATATCCGTTGCTTATCTTTCTGGGATTGTGATACCTCACTAAGGAGGATATTCTCCAAATCCATCCAATGCCTGCAAATTTTAGAGTAGAATTTTTTTAAGGCTCAGTAGTATACCATTGTGTAGATGTACCACAGCTTCTTAATCCGTTCCTCAGTTGAGGGGCATATAGATTGTTTCCAGGTTCTTGCAATTACAAACAATTCTGCTATGAACATAGTTGAGCTAATGCTTTTGGAATGTGAATGTGAGTCTTTAGGGTATATACCTAAGAGTGGCATTGCTAGATCCTTGGAGAGATTGATTCCCAGTTTTCTGAGAAACCGTCATACTACATTTCAAAGTGGTTGAACAAGTTTACAATCCCATCAACAATGGGGGACGGTTCCCCTTGTTCCACAATCTCTCCAGCACAGGCTGTCATCTGGGTCTTTAATCTTAACCATTCTGACAGGTGTAAGGTGGTATCTCAAAGTTGTTTTGATTTGCATTTATCTGATGGTTAAAGATGTTTGCACTTTTTCATGTGCCTTTCAGCCATTTGTAATTCTTCTGCTGAGAAGTCCCTTTTAGTTCTGAACCCCATTTTTTAATTGGGTTCTTAAGGGTTTTGAGCTCTACTTTTTTGAATTCCCTATATATTTTAGAGATCAATCCTCTGTCACTTATAGCGTTGCTAAAAATCTTTTCCCAGTCTGTAGGCTTGTCCTATTAACTGTATCCTTGGCCTTATAAAAGCTTCTCAGATTCAGGAGGTCCCACTTATTGATTGTTGTTCTTAATGTCAATGCTACTGGTGTTATATTTCGGAGGTAGTCAGTAGTGTCAATGCATTGGAGGGTGTTTCCCACTTTCCTTTCTATCAAAATCAGTATAGCTGGGTTTATGTTGAGGTCTTTCATCCACTTGGATTTAAGTTTAATGCAAGATTATAGTTTGGATTTATTTTCACTTTTCTTCAAACTACCATCCAGTTATGCCAACACCATTTTTTGAAGATACTATCTTTTTTCTTTTGAATATATTTTGCCTCTTTGTCAAAAATCAAGTGTTCATAGGTTTGTAGGTTAATGTCTGGGTCTTCGGTTTGATTCCATGATGCACAAGTCTGTTTTTATGCCAGTATCAAGCTGTTCTTATTACTGTGGCTCTATAGTATAATTTGATGTCAGTGATGATGATGCCTCCTGAGGTTCTTTTGGTCAGAAAAATTGTTTTTGCAACCCTGGCTTTCCTGTTATTCAAAATAAAATTGAGTATTGTTCTTTCATGCTCTATAAACAATAGTGTTGGCATTTGATGGGAATTGCATTGAATCTGTAGATTGCTTTTGGTAAGATTGCCATTTTTACTTTGTTGATCCTACCTATCCAGGAACATGGGAAATCTTTCCATTTTCTTATATCCTCTTCAATTACTTTCTTCAGAGATTTAAAATTTTTGTCAAACATATCTGATACTTCTTTGATTATAGTTACACCAAAGTATTTAATGTTTTGCAGCTATTATAAAAGGTGATGTTTCCCTTATTTCTTTTTCAGCCCTTTTATCTTTAGTGTATAAGAGGGTTACTGATTTCTTTGAGTTAATCTTGTATCCTGCTACATTGCTGAAGGTGTTTATCAGCTATAGAAGTTTCCTGGTAGAATTTTGTGTGTCACTTATGTATACTATCATGTCATTTGTAAATAAGATATTTTGACCTCTTCTTTTCAATTTGTATCCACTTAATCTAGATTTCCTTGGCTCAACATCCCTCTCTACATGGGAAATATTATCAGTAGATGATCTGGTGTTTTAGCTATTTCAATGATATTCTTCTTCCTCTGTGCTATTGACTAAGCATGAGATGGAGGGGTTTCAATTTAGGTGTGTCATTTGGAGATGTGAACCCTACAATGTGTTGTTCTCTGTATTCTGACCATGGCAAATTTGTGCTGATAGTTTCCATCTGTGTCAGAACAAAGCATTCTTTGATGGTGGATAATATCTACACTTACCTGTGGTATAAGAATATACTTTTATAATTTAGGTGAAATTATAGTTTTCTTTAAAGCAGGTAATAATAGATTTCCCTCCATGACAAGAATTTTTATATCCTTAGTCGTAAATTGTTGGCTAAGATTACAGAGTCAAGCATGAATTTCATCTTACTGAATAAACTTAAGTCCAAGTAAACTTCTGGTTACTGCCAAGCTGTAAATGAAGAGGTTTGGCCACTGTAGATATCTTGCCAAGCTGGTTATGATTGTGGAACATAAGAATATCAGCTGGGTAAGGAAGGCTATTAGTTAATTCTTTCTATGTAGCTTTGCTGGCTTCACAGCTTACACTAGCTGCCAAGGAAATATGTTCTCAGGGAGAACACTTCCTATTCTCGTCCAGTTAAATTCCTCTACTTATAGGAAATTTTCAGTTATAAGGGTTTATATTAAAATTCTGAGTGGAAACCATGGAAAATCGCAATAGCCTTTATTGTTTTCTTTTAAAGAATCTTTGGGATTTTCTCAACAGCAACTTGGGATGTTTTCCATACCTCACATTGACATTTTTATTAGATATTATATGTTCTGTGGGAGAAGTATTTTTACTTTAAGTAGAATAACTTAATTTAAAATCTTTTTATCTATTTATCTATAATCTACCTACCTATCTATCCTATTTACCCATTAGTTTGTCTATCAATCATCTACCTAATTGTTTGTAACCATACACTGAGATATATATATGTATATATATATGTAAAGTATGTACTTTTGAGTAGAAATAAAATATGTATCTCTATATTTTTAAAATATATTTAGTATTGAATATGCTTCTCATTCTTTACCAAGCTTTTTCAGTAGAAATTATTAAATTTCAATGTTACAAAATTATCTCAGCTTGTTTGTACTATGTAAGATATGTGTACATATCTTGAAATATCTATATTTACTTTGTTAAGTCAGGTCTTTAATCCAATAATTATAATGTACTTTTGTAAAGAATAAAGTAAAGACATTATTTTCTCATCTTCAAATTATAAGATAAATTTCCCAGGACAATTATTCAACTAATGGTAAGCAAATAAATGGTTATTAAGGAAGGAAGAAAATGAAGGCATACAAAAATATTTAAAACCCATAGAAAAATGTAGTATCTCAAATGTTTGCATATCTTTTGATTTAATCATCTCCCCTTCTAAGCAATGCTTGGACACTCCAGTTCTGATAATATTTGCATTCCCTTTATTATTGACACAAAGGATCATAACCTCATCAGAAATTCTTGTTTAAAGAAGACTAAAGTGAAAATCTAAGTCAATATTTAAAGTATCAAGCACTTTTCTTGAAGTCTCTATTAGTAATATTTCAACATTGTATGTTGAAAAGTTATGCCTGGAAGGTAGATATTGGAGTTATCATGTGCCACTGATTAAAAACATATCCTACATGGTTTATTAAGCATCAGATCTTTAAATGTAAAACAAAAATGAATTTAAATGTGCCTAGACTCTAGAATCAAGAAAAAGAAAATGAGAATGAGTCACCAAAATTAGATATATATAAATAGAACAATAACTAAAGACAGATAATTTGATTTTCATAAAACCTAAAGATGTAGTAGAGGATGACGTGATAGGTTTGGAAAACTTAGCTGAATTTTAATGAAAATAATCTCTGTGTAAAATGACAAACAACTTAAAGTTTAAAAAGTATAAAGCAACATTCTAGATAATTGAAGCATTCTACAGGAGGAGAAAAAAAATGTGCAAGTACCATCTATAAATCTATGTTAAATCTACGTTAAAATCAATGAGACAAGAAGAACAACATATAGCAAAAAAAAAAAAAAAAGAAGACATGAATCCTGAGAATTAAGTTCTATTCCAAATGTCCTCTGTAGACAATTTTTTGGCAGATGTACTATGGCTTGATTTATATTTCAAGCACTGTATTGTTTAAATTCACTTAAAGTCAACTTAAATTGACTGGAAAGGCCAATTTAAAAGTATTGTATACTTTATCTTATTTTATGAAGAAATACTGCAATTCTCAATTTAAGATTAATGCTAAAATGATAAAAATGTTGCCTTTAATTTGATATATATTATTCATATTTTACATGCATACTGTTTATGATTACTGACATACATATTAAAAATTTTCAAAGACAGGGAAAGAATGGAGTTTATGGCTCCAGCTTTAGGTAGACTACATGTGTTTTTATTTTACTTTTATCTGGGCAAAGCCAGAGATTTCTGCTCCCTGAACACAGGCCCGGAGACAAGGAGCAGCTTTGTCAGGATACAGCACACTCAGACCATGGTAAGCATAATGGCTCCACTACAGCAAGGACACACAGCTGAGTGGTCAGAAGTGAGTGTCATCATTCCTTCAGGCCAAACTAGAGACTTCTGCTTCCTGAACCCTGGCCTGTATACAGGAAGCAGGTTTGTCAGTCCATAGTTTGGGAGCAACCAAGCCCCTGGGCACACAGCTGGGGAGGACAGAGGCTCAGAGATGAGGCACAGCTTTAGCTGGACCCAGCCTGTTCTGACCATGATTGGCATCATAGCACTGCAACATCATGGAAGCAGCTGTCCTTCTGAACACACAGCTGACTAAGAACCCCTAGAACAAAAACTGAATAAGAACTGACCAAGAACTAACTAGGAGTGAATTGAGAAAACAATGAGCAGATGCCAGTGCAAGAATATATACAATAATACAAAGATGAACAAGACACTACAAGAAGAAGCAAATGGTTCTACAATTTCAAGAGCTGTACATAAGAATGAAGATGAAACAGAAAGAAACTACCTGAAAAAGAGCTTTATGAAACTAAGAGAAGCCTTAAAAGAGGATATGTAAAAACTCCCTGAAAGAAGTAAAAAAAAAAAATATTAACAGAAAATTAGAAGAGATGGACAAGCCACTAAAAGAAAATGAACAAAACCAAAAAAAAAAAAAATAGTGAAAGAAACATTCCAAGAATTCAAAATTGAAATAGAAGCAATAAAAAAGGTACAAACTGAGACAAAGCTGGAAATAGAAAAACTGGAGAAAAGACATGAAAGCACAGATTTGAGCATAAGCAATAGAATTCAAGAGATGGAAGAGAGAATCTCAGAAGTAAAAGACTCCATTGTGATAATAGATATATCAGTAAACGAAAACACTAAAACCAAAAAAGCCACAATGTAAAATGACCAGGAAATCTGCGATACCATGAAAATGCAAACCTGAGAAAAATTGGAATCAAAGAAGGAAAAGAACATCAGCAAAAAGGCACAGAAAGTATATTCAATAAAATCAAAGAAGAAAACTTCCTCAACCTAAAGAAGAAAATACCTATAAAGATACAGGAAGCCTCTTATTACTTTAGCTAAAACTTCAAGAACTATATTGAATAGATAAGGGGAGAGAGGACATCCCTGTCTAGTTCCTGACTTTAGTGGGATTTCTTTGAGTTTTTCTCCATTAAGTTTGATACTGGCTGTCGGCTTCTTGTAAATCGCCTTTATTATATTCAGGTATTCTCCCTTTATTCCTGATCTCTCCAGGGCTTTAATCATAAA
>PVIH01014643.1:38539-52873 GCA_004025045.1 Sigmodon hispidus | reverse complement strand
GAAGAGACCTTGAATAAGGATATACAGGGATGAAAAAAAAAATTCAGAGGGAAAGATGAACACAAAGAAAATATAGGTGTAGCAATCTTATTTGTATTTCTTCCCTTGATAAGCCATGCCTATCATTCTTATCCTCTGTATAGTTATTGTTAACTCTTCCACATTTTAAATTCTTTTTACTGTGGTTTTTTTTTTTTTTGATAAATACAAAATAAAGAAGGAAGAAAAAAAACAGTTATCTCTTAATATTTCTTATTGTGTTAGTCTAGATGCATATGGGGTTAGGTTAAAAGTATATGAAAATAGAGTATATAGTAAGTATTCTATTAGTAGTAGTATATAGATAGGAGAAGGAAAACAGGGTTAGTGTAAGAAAAATGATAGAGGTTGTAGTTGTAATCAAGAATATTCTATGCATGTGTAACAGATATGTCACTGTAGTGGGATTATGTTGATATGTTGTAAATATTTGTCCCTTCTATGCCTACTGTTCAGTATCAATCTTAAACTCTCCATAAGAGACAATACTTCTTTATCTAAAAATCACCACTTTACCAAACAGCACAATCCTTAGTTACATTCTGAATTTCTGTCCCTATAGTCCCAGGTAAGTGCAGTCCTCGCTCCTCATCAAAGAGACTTCTTTTTACAACAGAGGAAGACCATCACAGAAAACCACCACAGCCAATCAAAATGCAGAGCTGTGGAGCCCAGTTCCAACTGGGTGGTGTTAGTTTTTATATTGTTTTCTTAGATTGTAGAGGTTGTTGTAATGTGTTTTGGAGTTTTGTTTGTCTGTTTGTTTGAGAAAGAAAAAGTTCCATAGGGAGAGAGGGGAAAGGCTTTGGAAGAACTAAGGAGAGGAAAAGAATAGGATTAAATACATTTAAATTTAAAACTTGTTTTTAAATAATTAAACACAAAAATCCCATTCTTAATTATGTGTATAGGTGAGATGGGGGCATAGTCGAGCACAGGTGTCTGTCTGAGGAAGCAGAGTTACAAGTGATCAGGAGCCATCTAACACAGTTGGGCGACTGAAATCAGTTGCTCTGCAAGAGGAACACATTCCACATTCTTAACAGCTGAATCACCTCTACATCTCTGATGTTAACTTTCCTGAAAGTGTGGCTGCTTTTAGTGAGCCAGCCTTTTACCTGACTTTTACCTGCCTATTCTATACAGTTGGGACCACTGGTTTAAATTTTTAATAAATACAATTCAAAAATACACAGATTTTTCAGAAAAATAATCAAATGTTATGAATAACATTGAACTTGATCGTCCAAATGGCTCAACAAACCTCTTATAGAAAGGTGAAATATAGTCTCAGTCCCTCATTCCAGTCAACTTATCACACTTTATAAACTAGAGGGAAAAACAAATGAGTTTCAGTGGTAAATTAAGTGAAGCATAAAAAAAGTCATAAAAACAAAACGTTGCCCTAGCATCTTCTCTGTTAGGCTCCCACAGGCTTGGGTTTTGAGGACCCCTCTCACTAGCCATTAATGCTGGTCCGTGGCCACGGAACCTTTGGAGGAGAAAACTAACTTGTAGCGGGGGTCCACACCTTCAGGCTTTGAAGGTTGTGCTTGGCTTTTGGTTTCTGATGCTCTGGCTGCTCCTGGTCTATGATGAAGTAAACAGCCTTCACCATTTTACTGGCATGACATGAGGTCCTCACTGTGATGGACTAAAATCATGAGCCCAAACAAATCTTGCCTCCTCCTGCTTCTGGTCACAGTAAAAGTAATCAATACAGTAACTAAATCTAATGAAATGATGTGCCCATAAAAATATTCCCACAAAACTACCAAATGATAGATTTTCCCCCTCTGGGCACATAACAGGATTGCGGTGAAAGAATGACAGGTCATATTCTTACTTTAGGTAATGAAATCTGAGCAGAATTTATGAATGTCACTTTTGAGTAAACTGTCTTAATACCTAATCCAAATTTGCTAGGTTCCTCTTCACTGCTACTGTATCCATGTTCCTACAAGTAGTAGGAATGCCTTATCTTGTGCCTTTGTACTGAAATGTATGGGTCAGAGCTCCCATGATATTTCCCTACCAAGAAATATTTTTCTGTTTAAGCATTTACAAGCTGAAGTGACCTACTTCTCACCCTCCCTCCCTCAGTCCCTCCCTCCCTCTCTGTTCTCCTTCTTCATGAGTGCACGTGCTTGCCTGCCTGCCTGCCTGCCTGCCTGCCTTGGTGCATGTGAATATAGGTGCACATTGCTATGTTGTGCATGATAGATCAAAGGAAAGCCTGCCAGAATGGAGGTCCCACATTACTCAAGAGGTCTCCTTCAGTTGCTTTTGCACTGGTAACTCCAGGCTAGCTGGTCTGAAAGCTTCCATAGGTACTCCTTTCTCTACCTCCCACCCCATCATACCAGTGCTGTGATGACAGATGTGTGCTTCCAGGTCCAGCTTTCACATGAGTTATAGAAACTCAAACTTAGGTTCTGACTCTTGAATATAAAAAGCACTGTATCTACTAAACCATCTCCACAGCCAAAAGTATTTAGTTCTTAGCATTCCTTGACTGAGTTGTTCTTAAACTGGGGGTCATGGCCCCTTTGGGGAGTCACATATTAGATATCCTGCATATCGGATATTTACATTATAATTCATGACAGTATCAGATTGCAATTATGAAGTAACAACAGAACGATTTTATGGTTGGAGTCACCACAACATGAGGAACTAATTGTATTAAAGGGTTGCAACATTGGGAAGGTTGAAAACTACTGACTAGCTAATTTTACTGACACATATATGTAATTTCTGGTCTCTGAAAATATTCTCAAGTTATCTACTATGATGCTCTTGTGGTCAGAATGACAGATTCTCCTCAAAATTAAGTTGAAACTTTGACCCAAGTAATCAAACAATATTAAAAAGCATTTGTGGTGTTTGTGGCCTCTTGTAAGTTATAAATTCATAAATGATTTTATAGCCTCCTAAAGGACTTTGGGTCAGCAGGCACAAAGCCCAGTACCCTGACACTAGACTCCACAGACTTCAGATCCTTGAGACAAATATTTTTATTTTTTATTTATTTTTCTAAAATATGTGTTGATTTTTATTTTATGTCTGCGAGTGTTCTTCCTGTATGTATGTCTTATTGTCAAGTGAGTGTCATGGTTACAGAGGGTATGAGAACCCCTAGAACTGACTGACAAGTGGTTGTGAGCTGCCATATGAGTGCTGGGAACTAACCCTCAGATAGAGCAGCATGATGTTAGTTATTGAGCCATCTCTCTGGTCCCCATTGATGTCTTTTCTAAATTTTTCAGTTCTGGTGATCTGTCAAAGAAAACACATGAAATAAAATACAAGAGATGGATATATACAGTGATTACAAATGTCATCAGGTTTCAAGTCGTTGAAATATCTTACTGTACACAGCTCTTAAATTTCTTTTAAGATCTCTGGTCTAAAGGATGACATCTGCATGGATATCTAAAATTATTTCAAGAGTCAATAGAACATATGTAGCGTCCTTTCCATAGCTACAGCACACATTGATTTTGAACAGAAACAATATCACTTGTTCTTACCATAAACTCTCTGAAGAAAAAAAGTTAATTTTGTGACAATTTTAATAGTCATATCTAAAAATCAATTATCATACATTATCAAAGAATGTCATCATTTTATGGGAAGGCACACATGGCAACACTTATGCAGAATCCATTCAGCAAAGCCAAACTCTGGGAACTCCATGAGTCAGTTGTCATTCAATAGAATCCCTGCACTCTCCAGAGATGAGTTCTGACAATATCCTTTAGATACATAACAACTCAAAAAAAAAAAAAAAAGAAAAGAAAGAAAGAACAGCTGAGAAAGAGTTCAGTTTACCACCTACATATAGCTGTAGACATCTGTTTTTCTTGCTTCCAAATAAATTTCAACAATTGGTGTGTGTGTTAAACAGAAATGGATTTCCATGGGTTATTACTTGCCACACACACTCTTAGCAACTGCCCTCTGTATCTGCCAAGGAAGGATTCTAGATTCCTCTTGGAAGAGTGAGTATACCTACAAGCTTTATAACTACACTGCTCTGCTGTCCAGGGGAGAAGGGGGCCTCACCATAGCCACTCTTGATCAAGAAGAAAGGAATGAATGTTGAGCTATGATGGTTCCTTCTGTAATATAGATCTAGTAATGTCACTTACCTCCAGGAATAGTGATGATTAGATGAACCAGTCCACAGAAACTATTTGGCATGTGATGATAGATTTATAAACTGAAATCAATTTATACCTATGTGAGTTAAGACTACTTGTACATTTCCCAATTTCAGTCTGTGAACATTCTTATTATTCCAATCATGGTCTCTCCTGTGGAAATCTCGTGCATTCTCTAGTCTTCCATTGATAGCTCTAAAACAAAATTCCTAATGTTCAACTTATGCATTATTTCTAGGCTGACTCTCATTCTTCCTCAAATATTTCTAACAGGATCGCAGCTCACTTCTTAATTTACTTGTCTACATTGTGCATTATATTGCAACTGATTCATCTCAGGGTTGGTGATGAGAGCCCTAGCAGAAAGCTGTTTAAAGAGCTGTTTTCTATTTTCTCCTGAACTATACATACCACAGCAAGGATTCTGCAAAGCCAATTGGCCTCAAAGCTATGTAATTAATCGACAATTGCCCAAGTGTTTGAGAAGAGGTAAACTCACTGATATATTAATAGTATGAAGTCAATTTTCTAATCATCTATATAAGGATTCAAGTAAACCAATGTAAAAGTGTTGAGTCATGACATCTAAGCGAGTCTTCGATTTAGTGTTGTGATAAACAATACAGACTGATTTGCTATTCTTGCTTTTCTGTGTATGCTGTGGTAATTGGCTAGCCTCTTTCTTCTATTTTCTACTCCAGAAGCTTTTCTGATTTTAACTTCTAAAACTTTAAACTAAAAATTTTCTAAACAGGGAGAAGATAAATGGCCATTAATTCAAGAGATAATCAACCACCTGAAAATCAACAAAAGACTGTATGATCATCATTTTCTGCCTTTCTAAAATTTAGTATTTTATTTTTTTCTAACCACAAAGCCATATTTTTTTTAATCAAAAAAAGAAAAGTGTCAACTGCAGGAGGAGTGATGTACTCTGGCACTTCTGAAGCTGAAGCATTCTCTGCCTGCCCTTCACTAAACAGCTCCTAGCAGGACTCAAGGACTCTAGGCAGCATGAAAAACAGATGGGGACCCCTGGGCACTGGGAAGTCTGTGAACTTCACCATGGCCACATGCTTTCTCTCATCAATGATCCTGACTCCTTCACACTGCAATTGTTACTCCTCTGGTGAGACTCTGTTGAACCAATTGGGCTAGTTATTTAAGCAGTGTAGTTTTTTTAATGCTACTCTTCCTGATCCTTCAAACACACATGTTTATTTAAATTCATCATGTGTTTGTCATTGTGGGTATTGAAAACTGATTACAAATACCACTTTCAGAATATCATTTACTACATTTCTCCTCATGAGTTTAGAAAATATAGTGAAGAACAACACAAGCAACATGGCAGGTAACAAAGCATGGCCCTAATTAATGAGAGGAGACATATCAGCTGTCCATTGATGTCTGGCTACAGAAAATAGCTTCATGTGACACAGCAAGTCTTGGTAACTCTACTTTCTACAGAATTTTACATTTCCTACAATGAATATGTTCTTTACAAAACACAGAATGTCCTAGCTCATATAGAATTTTGTAAATACTTTCTTTTGCTTCCATATTTCCTCCTTTATCTAGGAATACATTATATATATTTCAAAATTCAGCCAAAACATGTCTTTCTGCCCAATCCTAGGTATGACTCAGTGAATGAATAGTAACATATATTAACTTGGGTGTCTGAATCCTCATCCTTCTTCATTTTGTTTAATGTTAGGCATAAAGATAAAAGTTAGTATACAATATTATAAATAATTTAATTGCTTTCTGTGATTTTTTTTTCAAAATTAGAAACTTTGTTCTTACCTTTTCATGTTTTTATTTTCATTGTTTTCCATGAAGCTTTGGAAAAACATTTCTGTTCCTCTCTGCTGTTAAGCTATCGAATTGTATATTGTCACAGACAGTGGACAGCCAAGCATTATTAACCAGTGACTGTGAAATGAGCAATGGTTTTATCTCAAATGTTTCCTGTATTGACTCAAGTGCCTCAGTGCTGAGTCTAGCACCACTTTATGTTTGATATACATCATCTGGTAAATAAGGAACCAAACAGTCAAACCAAAATGTTAATTCTTAAAATTAAAACTCATGTTCATAGTATGCATGGCTGGAATTCAATACTTAGTGTCTTCATAAGATAAAGTTGGTAGAAAGATTTGGTGCACATAAAATAATTTATTAAAGGTTTATTAACTATTCTAAATATTAACAGTCATTACCAACTGTGGTAGTTTGAAAGAGAATGGTCCCTGAAGGGAGTGGCACTATTGAGGACCTATTAAGTAGCCTTGTTGAAGGAAGTGTGTCACTGTGGGGGCGGGCTTTGGGGTCTCTATGGCTTAAGCTTCCCTCAGTGTGACTTTCAGTAGACTTCCTGTTGCCTACAAAATGTCGAACTCTCTTCTCTAGCACGACATCTGCATGCACACCACCATGTTCCCTGTCATGGTGATAATGCACAGAACCTCTGAAACTGTGAGTGAGCCACCGCAATTAAATGGGTTCCTTATAAGATTTGTAGTGATTATGGTTTCTCATTACAGCAATGAAAACCCTAACTAAGACAGAAGTTGGTACCAGAGACTGAGGTACTGCTGTGATAGATCTGGCCATGTGTTTGGAGAAATTTGGACTTTGGTACTTTGGATTGGGAAAGCAGTGCTTCATGGGCCTCACTAGTAGGGGCATGGAGGACAGTGGTGCTAAGAGTTATTTGAACTATGAGAGGCTCACCCAAGAAGTTCCAGAAGAGAAAAATTTTAGTATGTTGCCCAGAGATATTTTTTATGATATTTTGGTGAAGAAAGTGGCTGCTTTTCCCATTTGTCCAAAGAGTCTGCCTGGGGCTAAAGTGAAAAGTTTTTAATTAAATCCACCAACAGAAGAAATTTCAAAACAATCTAGTATAGACTGTTGTATAGTTACAAGTGGCAACTCTAAGGAAGATTTCTAAGGAAAAGGAGCAAACAAGGAGGGTAAATTACAAAATGTAAATTTTGAGCAGGGGGGTGGGGGTGGGAGTGAGAGAGAGTGCTGGAAGTGGAATACAACTAAATGCTGTGTTTGAGGAGATAAATAGATTACAAAATAGAATAAAGGGAGTGGTGACCTGAGAACAAGATTCACCCAGCAAAACTACAAATGTGTGAAAAGGAACTGAAGAAAAGTTTAGAACCACCTTTAATTGAGCTTTGGGAAGGAAGATACTGGCAGATCTCTGAATTTGAGGCAAGCCTGGTATACAAAGCAAGTTCAAGGACAACCGAGCTTAGGCAGTGAAGGAAAAAATAAAGCTGATGTAATTAAATATAGGGGCCATGTTCCAGCCCCAGGAAGCAGCAGAACTCAGCTACTGCAGCCACATGGTTCTGGCTTTAGGGTTAAGGATAGAAGAAAGGGGTTATAGAATAAAGCTGCTGAGACCAGGCAAGTGTCGGGGTTTCCCAGAATGCAGGCTTAGTAGACAGGCCATTAAATAAAGCTGTGAAGTTAAAGCCCAGATTGCCTTGGAGATCACAAGATGTTAGAGATTCCAAAGTCCTGGGATACCTGCTAGGGAGATCTAACAGGAGTGAAACCCAACCAAGAGAACAAAAGTGTGTTGCAGTCAACAAAGCAGAATTAAGTTGGGGATCTGAGGCATGTCTGAAGACATCAAATGTAAAGTTGAGGCATTTGGAGTTTGCCCAGCTGTCTTTCAGTCTTGCTTTAGTCCAGTATTTCCTCACTTTGATCTTTTCCCTGCATTTGGAACAGTAATGATGTATATCCTGTGTCATTATACGTTGGAAGTGTGTGATCTACTTTTGACTTACACAGGGGTATAACAGTGAAGAGATTGCCTTTTGCCTTATAAGAGACTTTGAACTTTGAAACAAGCTTGAGACTATTATAGACTATGGAGACTTTTGAAGTTGGATTGAATAAATTTTTTACATTATGATCTGGCTATAAGTCTTTTGGGGCCAGGGAGTGGAATATGGTGGTTTGAAAAAAATGGCCCCCAAAGGGAGTGGCACTATTAGGCACCTTGTTGGGGGAAGTATGCCACTGTGGGGTCAGATTTTAATGTCTCTTTTGCTCAAGCTTCCCTCAGTGTGGTTTTAAGTTGACTTCCTATTGCCTGCTACATCTTTGCACCACATCTGTCTGTATGCTCCTTGTCATGATGATCAATGAACTGAACCTCTGAAACTGTAAGTGAGCCACCACAACTAAATATTACATTTATAAAAGTTTCAGTGGTCATTGGGTCACTTCACAGTAATGAAAACTCTAAGATGTCAACTTACTAAATATATAGTTTTATTAAAACCAAATTACTGCTTATCCTAGTTAGCTTCAACTGTCAACTTCACACAAAGTAGAAATCACCTCAGGAGGAAACCTCACTTGGGGAATTCCCTAGACCAAATTGGTCTAAGGGCATGTGGGTGAAGATTGTTTTGATTATTAACTGGTACTGATGGGCACAGCCATCTGTGGGTGGCACAGTTTCCTGGGTAAGAGGTCCTGAGCTGTAGGAAGAAGTCAGGTAAGTATGAGTCTATGTGAGTCAGAAAGGAAGTTTCTTCTGCAATCTCTGTTGTTCTCCCTTGGCTGTCAGTCACCCAGTGCAGAAGAAACTGAGTAAAATACAAGTGGGCTTGGCTTCCTTTTCCTGCCTGGCCTTCCCTGGATGATGGATTATGACCAGGAAGTGTAAGTCAAATAGACTCTTTTGTGTCCTGAGTTAATTTTGGTCAGAGTGTCTTCTCACAGCAACAGAAATGGGACTACAGTACTTTAAAGGACAGTTTAGAGTGTGGTCAGGGGTTCTCCTTCCCTAGTATTTAAAGGGCTCTTTAGAAACATGAAAATCCTGTTGCTATTTTAATTTCCTCATGTTTATCACAAAAAGCAGAAAGATGATGGAATTGCACACATCACATGTATACATTCATGAGGCTTTGGACATATACTTTGTACATATGGACTCTCTCCTGAATACAGTTTATATGTTCAGTGGAGGTGACTTGACATGCCCAAGTATATAGAACCTTGTGCTGTTCCATGTTATATGCTCCCCATGTTTTATGTTTATGCTACAGGAGTGTGCTGAAAACTGTACATTTAACAACTGAGATTAAAGTTTGGACAAGAAGTGGTGATGACTCTCATGTCCCATTTGTCTTACATCCTATTTGTCTCATATGTCTCATATTCTATTTTGTCGCACATTGATTCTTTCCTATAGCCAGGGATCAGTGAATGGCATCACAAGGTCACTTTATAAGTTAAATGACAATATTGTCATTTGACTAATATTTTCAATGTGTTTATAAGAAACAAGTCAATTATACTTAAATAATGGAATGATACGTGTAGTTCATAGGCTGGAGGAAAAGCCTGAACAGAAAAAATTGAACTAAAACTGAGGAGTTCTGAGTCATCAATGAAGATAAAATTCTGTACGTGGTACTAATGAGAGGTAAGAAAAATGGGTACTTATTACAATGGGAGAGTGGGGTGCCACAGTCTGTAAAGGAAAACTAATGTGTCGACTACCTTGAACAGGGACTGAAGATCTACATATAGGATGTTGCTTTCATGAACAAAAGAGAAAAAAAATCAGTTTGGAGAAGGAAGAGTGACTTGGGCAGAGTGCCTACCATACCTCTTAAGAACTAGCAACTAACTAAAGATGGAAAAATACTTCCAAATAAATACTTAAAATTATTTCATAATTTACCTAGAATCTTTCAAATGTTGGTTTCAAAAAAACTGTATGAAAAACTGAATTAGATTTAATTCTAAGATACAACCACTCTTAAAAAATATATCGCTTTTAATTCCTTCTGTTGACTTTAAAACACTATTCTGTACACTTAACAAAATTAAAACAATAAAGCACTCATCTGAACCTGAAGATTTTTCAAAACAGAACAGCTCATCATGTGTGACCTTTATAAGACTGGAAGCAAAGAGCACAGCTTGGTCTTGATTACTAATCATCCGCTCAGCCCTTATGTAAGTAGGGCTCCATATTCCTCTTTGTGATCATTTTCTTTTAAACACTGAACATACTCAACACCTACTGCTAAATTGGTTAAATCCACATGGCTCCAAGGGCAGCCAACAATCTGGAGTGTTTTTAAAAATGGAAATTCATCAAAAATAATTTATTGAAAAGTTTGTGACAGAAATCTCCCAAAATTAATGTTGACATTCTAGCTATGATCTAGAGAATTCATCAGCAGTGCAAGTATATGAGTATATACTTTTATCAAGCTCAGACCTGCTAACAGAAATCCACTACTAAAGCCACACATTGATCCATAAGTTTTTAGTCAAACACGTTTATTTCTCTGAATGCTCACAACACAAAAACTAATGATTCTTTAATAATAATATAAAAAGATGCCTTGTGTGTGGTAGTTGAAGAAAATATGACTCATCTTAAATACTATCTGAACTGATTTGAAGGCTCTTGTGTTAGTTGGTTTTATATCGTTTTGACTGAACAGCTAAGACAGCAGCTAAGGAGAAAGGGTTATCCTGGCTTGCAGGTTCAGAGAGTTATGTCATGATCACTTGACTCTGGGACTGAGTGAGGCAGAGCACCCTAGTGAGAAAACACTAAGAGATGGAGGAAAAACCAAGGACTGAGCACAAGCACTGCCCCCAAACTCCTAGGCGGTCCAGAAATCTGTGTCTTCCAGCTGAATCCCATTCCCTGCATTTTCCTCTGTCTTCCAAAATAAAGCCAGCAGCTGAGAACCAAGTATTTAATACATAAACTGTTGGAAGCATATGGATTCAAATAAGACCAGTTTTCTTATTACCACTGAGAAACTTGTGCTGTGACAAATAGCCCATTTTGAAACTGTAGCATTCCCAAAAGGAATTCTGTCTTTTTCCTGATGCAGACAATGGAATAAACGTTAGGGAAAACTTAAAAAAATTATCCAGAATTTCAACAAAATAATTTTCCTACTTAAACATGACTTCTTTCCATTTAGATATTGAATTAAAAAATGACTTTTATGATCATTTTCCTGCTCCAGATGAAAAAAGGAATTTTGAAGGAGAAGACAGGGAAAGAATTAATGATAACAGGCTAGACACTGGATCAATTATACCTCAATAAAGCCAATAAATATGACAAGTAAGAAATAAAAGGGAAGTTGTATAAACGATCCTATCCTTACACCAACTTTTTTCCATGTACATTAAAATCACAAATTATACACCACACACAGACACACATACACACACACACACACTGACACACACACACACACACACACACACACACACACACACACACACACACACACAGGCATGTACACACACATATTCCACCCTAAAGAGACATTCATTAGTTAACCACAGCTCCCAGGGAGTGAATAGAGACAGACTCTATTTCCTCATTCTCAAATCTGGAAGTTGGCATGATCTTAGCTTGAAAATTCAAGGCTTGCTTTGGGCTGCTCACACAAACTGCTACATGCTTGCTATGTCTGTAACTCAGATACCTGAGTATCTGGGGAACCCATAAAACAGCTAGATGGCACCTATTTGCATATTACATGATGATATAACAACAAAAATACCTTCTACTGAAGCAGAGTGTGTTTCAAAGTATACTTGATGAATTTTCCCAAAAGAATAGTTCTGTCTTTAAATTTTTATTTGAGTTTCTCTTGTTAACTGCCATCAACTGCAGAAAGGAGCCTGTCTGATTAGGGCTGAGAGATACAGTGCTCTACAGAAGTCACAGTCATTCAGTAACAGTCAAGTTAACACTATGCCAATCTATTAGCACAGTGGCAGTAAATTTTTCACTTGAATCCTTCTATCCACAGGTTCTTGGTCTCACAGTGGTGCTATGTATCTGTTTCATCTTATAGAGTGGACCATAAATCCAATCGGAAAGTGTTTGGTTGTTCCTAGAACACATGTGCCAGTGGGCATGTCTTAGGAGGCTGGGCATTATTGTAGCTAATGAGGTCAAGTGCTGAGTTAGACTGATGTTGCTTTGTTTCTTTGGTAGTACACTTAGGTATGCTCAGTAGGGGTCAAGCTTCAGGTACTGACTTAATTTCTCAATATTCTGTTACTCAAGTATGTGGTCTCTTCAGCAATAAGATCTTACTGTCAAGTTCTAGAGGCAAATCAAAAGTAATGGCAATGGCCTTTGTAATATTTGGGGATCTATAGGACCTCAATGGCAAATAACTTTAACAGAGGTAACCCATTCTTGGCAATGGGCTTTTTATTTCTTAGTCTGTGGTATCTAGTAGGGCACTGTACTTGATAGTTTTGTGTCAACTTGGCACAAATTAGTTATCTGAAAGGTGGGGACCTCCACAGAGAAAATTCTTCAATAATATTGGCTGTGGGGCATTTTCTTAATTGATGATGGGGAAGGGCCCAGTCCATTGCGGTGGTTCTGAGTTCTATAAGAAAGCAGGCTAAGTAAGCCTTGATGAACAAGCCAGTAAGCAGCTGATGTGGGATGATGTCTTACTGTATGCTGTAAAATACCACTGGATAATAAAGCAACCATTTTGGTCTATGGAAAGCTATCCAAGCACAGATAAAGAGGAAGGAGGAAGGAGTCAGAGAGATACTGTGAGCTGCCTCCAAAGAGAGGAAGATGTAAAGAAATTCAGGTAATCCACAAGCCACATAGCAAGACAGATTAATAGAAATGTGTTAAGATGCAAGAGATAGCTAGCAACATGCCTGAGCCACAGGCCGAACAGTATAAAATTATTATAAGGGTTTATGGACCAAGTAGCTGTGGGCAGTCTTTTGGGGACAGCTAGTCCAGATCTGGGGGCTAGTCTGGTCCAGAAACTCTTACTATAAGCAGCTCCCTCCATGGCCTCTGCCTCAGCTCTTGCCTCCAGGTTCCTGACCTGCTTAAGTTCCTGTACCGACTTCATTTTATGATGAAGAGTGATATGGAAATATAACTCAAATGAACCCTTTCCTCCCCAAGTTGCTTTTTCATGGTGTTTTATCATAGGGAAAGTAACCCTGACTAAGACAGGCACTGCCTATGTAGATTCTTTTCTGTACAGGTAATGACTGAAATACTCAGCACTAAATGAAACATTTATCACATGCTTTCTTCTTAAGGTCAGGAATCATTGCAGAGCAGAGCAAGAAAAGGCTGTGGGAATGAGAGGCAGTGGATGAATGCAATGCACTTGGGTTTCACAGACACAATAGATTCACTTATAGACACACAACAGTTGTGACAACTTTCAGAACACCTGTGTAAGATCACACCAGAAAAAATCTCAGCATAGAGAGAAGGGGTGAGTATGAGATTCCCTCACCCCTAGTCTCTTAATTGAGGAGCTACTGACAGCTGACAGCTGCTGATAGACTCAGGTTTAGCAGTTTGGCTCTTGGAAGTCCCAGAAACATACATGGAAGCAACATTGAAGGCACTCAGTGGGTTGTATGTATACGTTTAATCATTTGTATATATATGTAAAAACAATGGTTAAAGAAGAGAAAGTCATTAATTTGGGAGGAAGCATGATGGGAGCAGGATCAGGAATGGGATGGGTAGGAAGAGAGAACACAAAATCCGATGATAGGAAATGGGGGCAGGGAGGTAGATTTGGGAGGAGTTGGGGAGGGGTATTTTTATATGATAGAAGTACATTATATGAGAGTCTCAAATAATTTTACATGCAAAATATAACAGTCAATCAGCTATTCAATTGGGTCGATCTGAAAGCTGATCGATTTGGTGGAAATCACAGGATTCAAAATCAGTTGCATTGGATGATCAGTCACAGTGTGATCAGTTTAAAGTACAATTTAAGCTGGGCAGAATGGTGCAAAGGCCGTAATTCCAGCCCTTGGGAGTCAAAATACAAGAATGATTAGTTTGAAATAAACATCAACTGCAGAATAAGAAGCTTGTGAAGAAAAGAAGAAGGATAATGAGGAGGAGGAGCAGCAGGAGGAGCAGGAACAGGAGGAAGAGGAAGAGGAACAGGAGGAAAAGGAACAGGAGGAGGAGCAGGAGGAAGAGCAGGAGGAGGAGGAATAGGAGGAGAAGCAGGAGGAGGAGGAAGAGGGTCAGGAGGAGGAGCAAGAGGAGAAGGGGGAGGGG
>PVIH01014643.1:0-38439 GCA_004025045.1 Sigmodon hispidus | reverse complement strand
GAGGAGGAGGAACAGGAGGAGGAGCAGGAGGAGCAGGAACAGGAGGAGGAGGAATAGGAGGAGGAGGAACAGGAGGAGGAAAAGCTGAGCTTTTATTTAAGACAGGGTTCTTTAGGGAGAAAGAAGTCAACAGGGAAGGGTGGATTACAAATTATGACAAACTAAGTACTTTCTAAATGATTTTGATAAGTACCAATATGTAGACTGTGGATATTTGTAGATATTTAATAAATCCTGAGATATCAGAGAGACCACACAGTCAAATCCTAGGCAGACAGCTCAGAAAATTCTTGATCCTTGAATACAAGGATAAACAGCTAAATCAATCACACACACCTTTAATCCCAGCACAGGAAAAGCCAGGAGTTGTGATCAACACTTTTTATCCCATAACTCCAGAGACAGAACTTCTGTTTCTGTGAGTTCAAGGCTACAAGCCTTTAATCCTAACCTGGATGGGATAGGGTAGATAAGAAACCAGGCAGAAGCAACTAGCAGAAGCGATCAGGAGTGAGGCTGAGGAAGTTGCAAGACAGCTGAATGAGAATTGACTTTGGTGCTTCCTTTCTCAGATATTTCAGTCTTCCCCCAATATTTGGCTCTGAGTCTTCTTTTCTTACAACAAGAATTAGTACTACAGTAAATAATAAAAAAACACCCTAGCCTTGAAAAATAAACAAACAAACATAGACTATGAAATTAAATGTTCATTTTAGCAACAATGTCTACATCTGATGCCTTTCCATGACCTAGTCCTTGTGAGAATTGTTGAAAAAGTCTTCAACTCTTCACTTTGATGCTTTTGTTGCAGTTTTGTTTTGTTTTCTCAAGAAAACCCATGTAAATGATGACATTTCCTGAAAATATTAGGGTAAGTATCACAATAAAGAAAAGTCTATTCATTGCATTGGTGCTAATATTTTTCAGAATGTATAGAAGACATAAATAATTTACTTGGGAAATGCCTGTTAGCCCTCCAGTGTTTCAGTGAGCTGACATTAGCTCTCTGACAGGATTAATGCAATGTCAGGTTCTCTTAGTAAGTCTGTGCTCTCATGTCATGTGCTCTCATACTTTTTTAATCTCTTTCCCAATAAAAGGTCTGTTCAGAAATTTTGCCTATTTTATAATGAGTTTCCCATGTTCTTCTTGTTGCTTCCTTTGTGTGTTTTAGACGCACTTCTTCACCTGCCCAAGTCTTGACAAACAGTCTGTTCTATTTTGTAGCTTGCATCCCTTTCCTAAGACACCATGTTTCTCTGAAGGTTCAGTCCCAACAAAGTCCAGCCTACCATTTCTCCTCTTCACTAGTCTTCAGGGCTTTCTTTAAAAATATTCAATGTTAAAGCTGAGTTCCAGGTTTTCTCCAATGTTATTTTTGTTTCACAGTTTAGCACCTTATATTGCAGTCTATAACTCATTTTAAGACATTTGTGGAAGCTGTCAGGTCTGAGTCCAGATCATTTGACTGATATCTGTCTAGCTGATCAAGCATCTTTTTTGCTTGTCTTTGTTTCAGTGTTTCACCTTAGTTCTTTTGTCAAATTCAGCTGAGGATAAGAAGTCTGTTTTGAGGTTCTTCATTCTATTCCAGTGATGTATTTGTTTATGATTTAGACACTATACTTTTCTTGTTGTAAAAGTTGTATGCTAAGCCTTACAGGCATGTAATGGGATTATGTGTTACATTGTAAATAATTGTCCCACCTAAGAATTTAATAAAAAGCTGATTGGCCAGACAGGAAGTGTAAGTGGGGCTACTAGACTAAGAAAACTTTGGGAACATCTCAGAGAAGGGCAGAGCCACTAGAGAGATGCCATAGAGATGACAGAGAGATGCTACAGAGATGCCAGGAGACACAGAGGAAAGAAGCTGAAATGCTGCTGAGAAAAGGTACTGAGGCAAATGGCTGAACAAGTTAAGAATCATGGGTTAGTTTAAGAGTAAAGGGTTAGCAGATTTTATGCCTGGGCCCTAGGCCAATCAGCGTAAAAATAATATAAGCGTTTGTGTGATTCTGTGGGACTGCATGTGTTTCTGTGGGACTGTGGGTCTGAATTTCCAGGCTAGGCCTGAAAGTCCAGGCCAGAAACCTTATATATCTCATATATCACAGTCACATATCTCAGTTTTCTGAAATTTTCTTCATAGTGTTATGCCCTTAAGTAAGGATTTCCACCAGGGAGGATGGACACATTGTTATGAATAGGGATTTTATTGCTACCTACAGAGAATGAGAACCCAGGTTGATCACCTAGCTCTGCACAGCAGAAGGGGGTAAGAGAACGCTGCCCCAATGGGAGGGGGTTTTTAAAGAAAAACCTATGCAATCAAGATGTGACACACCTTGATGTTCCAGGATTGGTCAAAGGGGTAAGGTGCAGCAGCCATTGGAGTTTTCTGGTATGAATCCACCCTTTGTGATTCTGGTATGAATCCAACTGCTTAGGAAGTTCACTCACAGACCTAGGCCCTGCCCCTATAATGAATCCAGGTCCTTACAATAAAAATGTTAAATTACACTCCATACATACACAAAGTTGGCACAGACCTGTGTTGCATGCATATATATACATATATATGTATATGTGTGTATATATATATAAATGTATATAAATTGAGAGAGAGAGAATTTGGCTTCCACATCTGTAGATTTTTGGCTTTTTTGGTACAATGTTTATTTCAAAAGCCAGTTTTATACAAAGATCATTTCTCTCCCAAATTAGGAAGAGTGTAAGCAATCAAATTTTGTCAAATTAGTAACAACCATGTTGTTGTCTTCTAATCCACATAATCCATTGAGGGTGAATAAGATCCTGTATGTACTGATGCAAACTCAACAAATGAATTAATATTTCACACAGAGAGGAGATTTTAAGTCTTCCTTGTTTAGAAGGAGCAACTATTGGTTTGGTAGTTATAATGAAAGTGTTAGCAGATGTTCAGAGAAAGAAAAACCTTAATATTTACATGCATAAAACAATATATTTTCATTATCATTTGTGTAAAGAGTCCTCTAGAAATATTATAATTACAAGACCTAAATTCTACTAATGGAAATTCGAAGCCCATTTCTCAAAGAATCAATGTATTACATGATTTAATGTTTCTCACATTTACAAATTGCACTGCAATATCCCTGCATTTAAGTGTACCAATCCTGAGATAAACATTACTTTTGCACACAGTTTTCAATTTTAATTCCAATTACTAAAGAAATTCTGTATCCAGCATTTTGAGATTTGCTGTGTTCTTGCTCTGGCTGAGGTCTGGCCCTTCTCTACCACTCCTTAGCTAACAGCAGATTTGGTAAATACAATGGCTTCTATTTTCAAGTAAATGAATTTTATGCAAACTCATTTCTTCTGTTACACAATTAATTTGCTGTTAGCATTATAATCTATTATATTTGTAGATGATAGGCTGAAAATGAAATGGAACTTTCTTTCTGATGGAGCTAAATCCATTAGTGGAACTTCAAATTGTATCGATAAAAGGTCATTTTACTTCATTGTAAAATAAGTATTGTTTCTCCCCCTTCATTCTAGAATCCAATTGTAGAGTCAGCATTTTAGAAACTGTCCCTTAATGACAGTCAGTAATGTTTGGTCTCCTACATTGCATGGCATTTTCCCCTCTTTAAATCTTCCACTATAACCAATGTCTAGATTGTGTACAGTTTTATGTTATATTTAACTTGGAAATCTATCGCGGTATTAATTTATTAAGAAATATATGTTAATTAAGAATTTTTATTTAAAAGTTATTTATATAACAGGGATTGTTATAGGGGAGAAGGAGAAAAAGTAGGAGGACAGAGAAGCGGAGAGCAGGACTTTGGAGAGCACAGACGATCTGCATAGCAGCGAGCAGGAGCAGTCTCAACTGTGGAGAACTGGAGCAATCTTAATTGCATAGAGCAGGAGCGATCTGTGGAACAATCTGTGCAACAGAGAGAGAGCAGTCCCAGCCGGCCGGTCCTTCCTCCCACCTCACTCGTCTATCGACGTGCGTCTGTTTTTGGCGCTGTGTTTTTTTGTTGTTTTTTTTAGTCAACTGACTTTGTCTGGCTTAGCACTCTGGCATGTTTTTTTGTGTGTAGCTTTAGATTTCCTGCTATAGAAATCTCCATAGAACATACATTTTATGATATCACTGAAATGGTTACAGAAATTTTTAATGCTCTAAGAAATCTTATCTGCTCCTTAAAAGTACATTTTAACTTTGATGTTGTACTCAAGTAATCAAGGATGCTAAAGATAACAGACATACAGTTAGGCAAGAAATGCCTCTCAGGAAAGTCAGAACAGTCCTTGGCAGCTGGCACTATGGCTGTAGTACCCCACCACAGGAAAGCAGAAAAATAGACGGGCAGCAGAGTTTTGTGGAAATTGAGCCAGAAGTTTTCTTTGGAGATGTAAGGCTCCACCACAGACAAAAGTATGTCCTGGACAGAGCTCTGAGTTCATTGCACCAAGTCTATAGAGTGTGCCAGCAGGACATACTGCTTCCACAGTTAAAGGTCAGTGGCACTTCTGCTGGGTTTCACTCATTCCAGTTCCTGGAGTTAATTAGAACATACGTGTGAATGTGTCCTGTGGATTGAATGTAAGAATCCATGAGAGAGCAGGCTAGCTTAGAGAGTCCCTCTCAAGGAAAGGACTGAGACCAAGACTGGAAGAGATCCTTGAAGGGCCTACCACAGGCTGGGCATGCTAGTCAATGCAGCTGGATGGGAAATGTGTAAACCCTGGGCTCAATTCCCAACATAAAAAGTTTTCCCCGGCAGCACAATATAAAGAATAATTCAAGAAGGAACTTCATAGCCTTACAGGCCTCCCCTGCTGTCCTAGTTACACTCTGGTTGGCTGAAAGCAACAGCTCCCAGGATAAGAGGAACAAATGAAGATTGAGTGTTGGCTAATAGATTAGACACGACAACCTATTTTCTGAGTCGAGACTGTCTATTTTGTGTAGACAGTG
Source organism: Sigmodon hispidus (assembly GCA_004025045.1). Classification (NCBI taxonomy): domain Eukaryota; kingdom Metazoa; phylum Chordata; class Mammalia; order Rodentia; family Cricetidae; genus Sigmodon; species Sigmodon hispidus. Next base: position 33,455 of record PVIH01014643.1, on the reverse strand, counting down.
ACCGTAAGTCTTTATATTACCCAGGAGTAATAGACCTATTGATGTTTTCAACCAGTAAGGGAGGAAAAAAAACTTCTGCTAAATCTATTCTACATGAACACTGAGAAACAAAAACATTAGATCACACAGTTCCTTCCCCAAAATTGTACTTGCTTAGATTTGTATATACAAATCTAGAATCTGAATCTGAAAGGTAGGTACTGGAAAGAAATATAAATGAATGACTTGTGTGGGTTTATCTTTACTCATGCCAAAAGCCTAATGGTAGTGAAAAAGTAGAACAAAATGTATTCAGTAAAATAGTATATACAGTATTTCTAGAAACAATGCTATAAAGAGGCAATAAAATTATTGTATCACAGTTTTATTCTTAACAACAACAAGAGTTATCCCGTGATTTGCACTTAGCTTGTGTACATTTTCCTAGGCACTTTGTAGGAAGAGATTATAAAATGTTTCTATGCATCCCATGAACTAGGTAACAAGAAAGTAACAGAGGAATACTATGTAATATGTGCTAAATGACAGAGAGACAGTCAGAGAAAGACCTCTCAGCCAGTATCTGAAATAGCTTATAAAAGATAGAGACTAAGGAAGGTTATCAGTATACCCCATAGCCTCTGCTCTAACTCCAAACACTAGTGTGGACAAGTAATCAGAAAGCCCAGATTTTTTCTTTATATCACTGTGCAAAATTTATAGAAAGTGGCACAGACATTTATCTTTCTAAATCAGTTTATTTATTTTAGTTTTAAATATTGTATTTAAGAGAATAAAGTATTACTGATGGAGTACTTTTCACAGTGTCTGTCCCATGACCTGGGATTCTTACACAACACAGAGAGGATCATGTGTCAGAATGCTACAGTCTCTATCCTGCTATGCTATGTAGAATCAGCAGAAATAAAATATCAAAGGCAGATAAAAATGTTTTATGATTCAAGTTAGTTATTGAAAACAGAAGTGCTTAAAGGTTGTTTAATAATAATGCTCACTATGAATACAAGATCACAAAACAATATTTCACAATCTTAATATTCTTTGTTGGTTTAAATAAAAAGACTACAGTGTTCAAAAGGAATTCAGCTAGACAAAATACATCAGAGTATATAAAAGATGCAATCCAAGAAGAAGCTGAATTTGCACTGAAATTAATGTCCCCATTTACAAAAATAATTCATATTATAAGTATTGAGAACTCTGGACAAATATAAAGAACATAGCAATCACCTATGACTTCATTATACATATGTAAACCCTATTAATGGTTTATAATATTTTCAAGATGATAATGCTATTTTAATGCTTGCTTATATACTTTTGATTAATTTCATATATTGAATATTCATTTTATTCAGATATCTTCTGAAACATTCTTTTGTTACACAGAAACACCAAGTTATTGCTTCCCCACCTTGTTCTGATTCCCAGAGCTTTCTGGACAAGGCAACAGGACAGTAAATATGCTCTAGAATGTTGAATAGTTGCAGTCTACACATTTAGAAGGCTTACTCCAATCAAGATTTTGTGTAGGGGCTGGAGAGATGGCTCAGCGGTTAAGAGCACCGTCTGCTCTTCCAAAGGACCCGGGTTCGATTCCCAGCACCCATATGGCAGCTAACAACTGTCTGTAGTTCCAGTTCCAGGCAAATAAATAAATAAATAAATAAATAAAGTTTAAAAAAAATTTAAAAAAAAAAAAAAAAGATTTTGTGTATAAGCAGTGTGTCTGGCTTCTCAGCAAGTCTACAGAAATTCCAGCCAGATCCTTCTGAAGAAAACATCAGACTAAAGAGCACTGTAGCTTAACCCCTTCCCCAAGCTCTGGGGATCTTTCAGACATAATGAAGCATCCTTCAGTTTCAGGATCCCTATGCGCTTACAGAATTCCCTGGGCAATAGTTAAACATTAAGTGCTTATCACTGGCTCCAAGTCTTTGTATTAATTTTCTGCAACCCAATTAGCAACGTTTGGCAAAAGAAAAGTTGCCTTCATCCTATAGACCAGTAGCAAATTGGAGAGAGTGAGTGCCAAGAGGGTCAGCTGAGGTCACTGAGTTTATAGCCCGTTTTATTCCTCAGGAAAACTAAGGAGCATGAAGGTTAAGTGGCCTGGCTCAGTGTAGCTCAAACTCTGGCTGGCAGAAGAAATACTGTTTCCACATTTCCTGAAAGGAAAATGCTCAGCTCTGTAATTCTGAATAAGAACTGAAATAGATTCATCCATTCTACTATGCTGTATTTCCTTATTGGGGACAGATGGGTTAGCAACTGCATTAGAACCTGTGATATCCTGTCTAACATCTTCAGAATAAAATGAGAGTGGAGTCTATAGTAAGAAATCACTAATATAATATTCAGTGGGCAACAATCTAATTTCATTGATTTGTGCCATTGTGTTTATATAAGAGGCTGAGCCATTAAATGTTGGAATTCCTCTTATTCTTGGGTAAACCTAGAGTCTAGTGATTGTCAGAATAGATACTTGAGATGGACATAGTTCTGGTCAGTGGTAACCCTAGAGAGAAGCCCAAACTAATAGCTTAGCATCAGAAGTAATATCTCAGACTTCTCTTCAGTGTCACTGAAGACATTCCTTGAAATATATAAATGGTAGAAGACCCAAGTTTCCTGGTTACAGTTGCCACAGGACCATATTTCAGCCCAGACACCAAGAGTCCCAGGCCTTAAGGCACATCCATGGAAATTGTTAGCAGCAACCCAAGTGATTTATTCTTCTCTGTCAGTGGTAGAGCACTTGCCAAAGATTTAGAGTAATATAAATATCCAAACAAAATATAAAGAGGTCATCAGAAGAAAAGTCTTCCTGGAATACAAATGAGAAGATCAACAGATAAAGCATTAGAAGAAAGGGTGAAGTCAGCATCCTGTCCTACAGAAGAGATGCAGGCCAAGAAGATAAAATGTTGAAAATATAACACTTTTAGTTTAGATGCAAACTTAATTTCTTCCACAACAGCATTTGAAGTGTTTAATGTGGTACATTTCTCTGATCCTGAAAAAAGCCGTGGTATAAAACAGTCATTTTGACTAGATACTTTATAGGTGCACTCTCACCACAGCACTGCACCATCTTTCAGGTGCAAGTCATTCAAAATGACAGGTTTTCAGACCATCAGAAGGGTTACCTTAAGTACCAAATATAATATGTGCACACACACACATAAATGCAGATATAGGCACATTTGTTTAAAATCCTGACAGAAAATCATTCTAGAATGTATTAAACTTTATGAGGTCTTCCTTAAAAGCACACTGGGCATAATGTAATTTTTTTTGATAACCCAAAGTCATCACTGTGAATATTAATTATGATACTATATGGTAATAAAAGTATGCATCTGATGCTTTCAAAAATGTCTATTTTCTGCTGCCCGTAGAGCTACAGAATGCCAGACTTCAGAAGGACTTGAGTGCTTGTCCAACCTTCTTAATTCCAAATGAAAACACTAGTGTCAGGAGAAAAGGGAAGTGACTTGATGGAGAGGACACAGTGACAAGCCTCACCCCTCCCAACTTTAATACAGCGTCCCTTCAATTAACCCAGATGCTGAGCTTCACATCCTCTGCTTCTCCCCAGTCCTTCTGCCTACTTTCTCTAGTGTTTTCTCAGATGCCTGCTGTATTCCATCCTTCCTGCTACTGTTGGCAGTAAGTGCAATTCCCTGTAATGATGCACTTTGAGGGGGAGATGCTGGCTCAGAAACCTAAGACCATTACAGAGTGACTGACAAGAACACGCAGGTACTGTCAGTGCATAGATAAAATTAAAAACTTAAGTGATTATCTAAAACTGAGGGAATAATCTAAACTGGACCCCAGTCAAGTGATCTGATCAAATGCTTGAGTTGCAGGTACAAGGGTGAAGTGAAGAGGGGATATAGGACCAAAGGCTATGAAGCAGGAGTACTGGACATGTCAATGGGATTTTAGAGACAAAGCCTAGATCTTGGCAGTCCCAATAAGCTAGACTGAGACATCACCCCTAATACACCCAGTAAAGAAAGAAGCAGAGAAAGGAGCTATTTTTTCCTGTGACCACACTGGGGAGATAAGATGGAGGAATTGAAGCATCCAGGGAACTCTGACTTGGTGTTGTGCCCTGGGATTCAGACTTGAGGACAGCAAGGGGCACTGGTCATGCTGTGGTGCTCAACACATCATTTTCTCTGCTCTAGTTTGTCTGACAAGTCAAACAGATGGTGAGAACTATGGAAAACTTCACCCCGGGCGTCATTTCCTCTTCTGGCTGCCATCAGGGCTTGAACTTTTAAACCCTTCCACTAGCTAAAGCTTCCCAAGGAAATTCCAGTTCTGTGGGCTATTGTTTTAACTGCCTAATAGGCCAAGGGAAGAACACAAGTGTCTGTCTTTAGACTATCTTTACTCTTGCTGGGACAGTTACAGACAGAGCCCCAAGGGAGGTGGCATGGGTGAATTCCCATGACTGAGATGACTGGCTTCTTACAGTATTATATTGTGTTTTGAAAATCAACACAATGGAATGGATATGTCTTCTAATGTAAACCTTTTATTAACTTTTAAAGAACTCTGTATATGCCTAATGATGTATTTAGAGTATATTTACCACACCCTTCTCCCAGTTCCTCTCAGATCCATCCCCCACCCAGATCCCTTCCAAACTTCAATATTTTGTTTTATATAGCCCAGAGATTCCAATTTCATTTCTCTATACTCATAAAGGTATTACAGACCACTGGCATGAGTTTAACTGACCAAGGGTCACACCCTTAAAGAAACAGTCTTCTTTACTTGGAAGCCATCAATAAGTATTAGTTTCTCAACAATATCTCAGGACTCACTGACTCCTCCATATTGCTACAATGATGACTATCTAGACTTGGTCTAAGTCCTGTACTATACTGTTATATAGAATTCATGAGTGCAGGGGTCTCTTGTCCCAGAGCACATGGGTGAGCCAGGGGAAGCTGAAGCCAAAAGGCAAACTGGAATTTATTGTGGTCCAAATTATGTGTTGAATAACTAGGGCCCAAGAATCAAACTGAGCAGACTAAGAAGTTTATAATCTAACCTTTTCAGAAAAGCAGCTAGAGTGGGCAGTGGTGACTTCTTTTTTATTTTGATCTCTTTGATAAAGGACAATTCACCTGCTCTGAGATGAGAAGGTTGTCCCAAAATATAAATTGTTTTAACACACATGCATTCATGTTCACACTAATGTATACATGCATACAAACAGGCAAATGTGTAGGCACACAAGCACACACGTGTGCAAACATAAATTTTTCATTCTCCTGACAAAAGAAATGAGATTTGTTGTAATAGAATTATGTTGTTACATTATAAATAATTGTCCAGCCTACTGGTTTAATAAAAAATGCTGACTGGCTGAAGGCAGACAAGAAGTGTGGGCAGGACTATGAGACTAAGAAAACTTTTGGAACAGGAAGAATATAGCAGAGACGCTGCAGAGGAGCCAGAAAGACACCAAGGAGACATCATGATGAGATGCCAGGACACCATGCAGAGGAAAGAAATTGAAGTGCTGAAGAGAAAAGGTACCGAGCTACATGGCTAATCAAGATAAAATTCATGGGTTAGTTTAAGATGAAAGAGCTAGCAAGTTATATGCCTGGGCTGTAGGTCAATATGTGTAAAATTAATATAAGCATCTGTGCTTTTCTGTGGGACTGCAGGTCTGTGGGTCCATATCTCGGGGCTAGGCCCAAAAGTCCGGACCAGAAACATAATACAACAGTTTGTCTCTCGTTGCTTGCACTTTGAAGTATTTGTTCAATTCATATCACCCCAGAAGTCCTGCAATGTGCCAGAGCACTGGAACTTGAAAGCCATGTTTTAAAACAACATGTTTTTTTTCCTTTACAAAGTTCATATTTTTGTTAGGAAAACAGTAAGGCTCATAAATTGCATGAGTCCTTATCTAGCTGTGCTGTGTGGGTAAATTTAAACTTGGGTAGTCCTAGTCTTTGAGAATAAAATGGCAGTGATCTTGCCATTTGAGCTATAAATATGAAGGAGTTAATGTATGAGTCAGTGAGTAGTGTGCTTGACACACATTAGCTCCTAAAGACAAACTAGGAAGTGGTGAGACTCAGTAAGGAATGACAGTCATGGAAACTGGAGAAAAGGGGCAGACGTGTTCCAGCAGGAACACATGCTGTTCATGAATGGACATGTGTTGTTTATGAATAGACATGTGTTGTTTGATGAAGAGGACATTTGCTGCTTTATGACTGTCAGTAAGGACATGACCTATCTTTGAGAATACCAACCAATGTCCTCAGACAAGTCTCCTGCTCTGTCTTGAGTAGTCCATATGTTCTTGAGGGAGAACACTACATTTTCTGTTACACAGAAAACAGCTGCCTTTTCAAAGCATTTGCAAGCAGGGCTGACAAAGTGTAGCTAAATACTAAATTATAGCACATTACAGAATGGGCAGAACTAGGGGATGAGTTTTCCTTCTGTGACTGACTTATTTTTAGAGATTGCACACAAGTATAAGAGAGGGTGAGGGGATAAAGCAGGGGCTAGAATCTCCGTCAAAATGTCTGTGGGGCAGACATTCTATGGCAATAGTGTCCCATGACCTAGCATCGGACTACTGTGTTTCTGCACTGCAAATCCTCCCGAACTCCTCAAGTTGGTTATTGTTTGTCAAACATAGAGACCTAGTGCAAAGGTTTTTATCTGGAAAGCAAAGAACGTGTTGATATAGAGTGGGCTGAAAACAACATGTTAACATGGCCATACTGTCCCAGAAATGAGAGCAGATAAGTGAGGCAGAAACCTTGAATGACATGAACAGGAGACTATCAAGTACATACAGACATTGAAAGCTGGATGTTGAGGGGGGGTAAGATCACCCAAGGACAGAAATGATGATTAAAGTCAATTTTATTTACTTTAGAGGACAGTATATGCAAGGAGTGACGGGTGATGGGAACACAGTAATACCTATTAAAAACCTGCCCAACTGTGATCCAGAGGCAGATAGCTGCCACTTTGTGGTGGGCAAGCATAGAAGCGGTGTCTGACTAGGTCACAGTGTCACTACCATGGTCATTGGGAGTTGAAAATGTATTTAGAAATTATCTTACATCATTTGGGTGACAAAGCCATTTGAGACCTAATGCCATGGCAGGGAAGACCCTCAATGGTCCATTCTGAAATCCTAGTGTTCCTGCCGCCACCTAGAATGCTTGTGAAAGTGCAGGTTCTCATGCTATGTGTGATAGAACCTGGATTTGGGCATTGCTGCTAACTAGCTTTGGGATGCCATGGCCAGTTAATAACATGGGTCCATAAAATGAACCAAATAAACTAATCTAATATATAAAATTCTTGAAACTTACAGTCTACTTTCTTCCTCTCCCATTTCTCTTTTCTTTCTTCTTTACTTTCTTTCTTCCTGACCCCCACTCAATAAAGACAGGAAAAACCCTCTGGCAAAGTAGAGTGGGGATCTGAGAAGGCTGAGCCCAGCTTCCTGAGTGCCATTTTGTGGTTGTTGTTGAGTGTCCTTAAAGATTCTTCTCTAACTTAAGACTGGTCTGTTTGAAGGAAGGTAGGGTGACTGACTGGCTACTAACTGTTTCTAAATATGTCTTGATCAGGTCTTGACCTAGAGCTAGTTGATCAGCATGGGCCCTATTGGCAAGCTTTGTTGTAAGCTGCCAGGTTTACGACATGAAAAAAAGGTGTATTTTTACATGACGTTTGAGTTTGTTTTGTCTGCATGTATGTATGTGCACCATGTGCATGTAGTGCCTGCAGAGTCCATAGACAGGTATAAGAATCCTAGAAACATTAACTACAGAGATTGTGAGCCACCGTGTGGATTCTGGCAACCAAACTCTGGTGCTTAGAAAGAGTAGACAGTATGTCTTACCACTGAGGTTTTCTTGAGCCCAGAAACTTGAAATCTTTTTAAGAATAAAGAAGGCTCTTTGTTCTTAACGTCCCCATCTGGCACTGCAGAGCCCACCCCAGCACAGTCTTGAGTTTACTAAATTTCAGTCACAGATGGAGCCTGGAGAGGACTGTTACAGAGCAGGAGTCAGACAGATGCCCTGGGAGGCAGGCAGATAGGGAGACTGTCAAGGCAGGGTAATAAAAACAGTGAATTTCTAAGATGGCTGGCTTCTTTCTCAACCTCCTGACCTTGAGAAGAAGCTGCAGACCCCTGCTGATGCACCAACTGATTCAAGGAATTCAAGATTGTTTCAGGGCATGTCATGCCACCGTTCTGGGCCAATCAGACATCCTAGATCTCTTCAAACTGACTAACCTCAAATCAAAGGAGAAAGACTCTTCTTCAGAAGTTCGAACCCACAGCCGTCTAGGAGAGCCTGCACTTCGGCCTTCGGAGCTCCAGCTCTGCCTTACATAGCGCGTCTTTTTCTCTGTATGTCTACTGCATGTGTGCACTTCCTGCCTTTCTTCAGCATCAAATTGTGTTGCTTGAGATTTTTCTGGCTGCTTCCTGTACAAGTTATGTTTCAGATTTTTATTGTCTTTTAATTCTTCGGTTGATGGGGAAACAAACCTGATCAAGACCCCTAAGCTGTACTAGTTGTATATTATCACCAGCAGCTAGATATACCATTGGAACATACAATACTATGGACTAAAAAGAATTTCAAAAACCAAAGAACGTTGACTGTCAAACAAAACCCAAAGAATAAAGTTCACAGTGACCAAAAGTCGGTGCTTAGCATCTGTCTGGTATTATGCCAATTATTTTATATGACTAATTCTTCATAATATCACAACCCTAAGAAGTAAGAACAAATTTAGTTGTGGTTTAATGATGAGGAATCTAAGACCTGAAGAAACAAATTGCTTGCCCTAAGTCTCAAAGCTTTAGCCAGCATATGATTATAGACAATCTTACATACAGTCAACATTCATAGTCATTATATTCTATTCCATATTCCTCTACTATTATGCAAAACATTGCTTTGATGTGAGGGCAAATCTCTGTGAAGAAGGTGTAAATTATTATTATTACAAATTCTTTAGACTTTTCCTCCTTTCTCTAATTATTTTCCTAGCATATTTTCTGATTTTCAAGCCACAAGCCTCTCCATATTTCCATTCTGATTTTCAAACAATTCTCTTTCTTCTATTTCAGCATCATTTTCCTTTATTCGACCACCCAATGCTAGCACTCCTGGGATCCCAGTCTGCTCTTCTGTTTGCTCTCCATAGATTCTTCCATCAGTAATACAATCTGCTTCATCATCACTTGGACTCAGAAGGAGCCTCGTTACAGTCTATTCTATATAAACAACCTGACATCTCAATGTGCATATATGAGAGATCAGATCAAATGCAGTAGGGGTGAAAACCAAGCCCATAGTCGCTGTCTCCACCTTCATCATCTCTAAGCACCATGATGTCCCATGTGTCCCATGTATTTCCCACTGGCTCTGTTATTTAAACTAATACCCCAAGTTCCACCTGCTAGTATTTCCATCTCTTATCCTGAAGATTTCTCTTAATCATTGGAGTTGTCAGTGTTCACCCAACTTAGCAAGTCAAAGGGGTAGAGTGTTGGTGGCTATTAGTCAACTCTAATCTTGTAAGGACAAACTAGGGAACAATACCCAGGTCCCCTTACCTTTAGGAGGAAAAGCTTCACAACACAATTCTATTCTGGTGTCCAGGGTTCCCGAAGGCATAAGTCCTTTTATTGCCAGTTTCCCTTCTCTAATTCATTTGATCACTTCTTCATTTGTCCTTCCCATGATTGACTCTCAAATAAAGCCCTTCCCTTTGGCCTGCCTGAGGTCAGCCACTGGAGAAGGCCATGCTGAGTATCTCCTTCTCCAGGTGGTTATTTGGATCCTCTTTTCAGTGAGAGGCAGCACCTCCAGTCTAACTGCACTAGCTTGAACCACAGTATCATCGTTCTTCCCTGTTCCTCCTTTCTATTCAAAGACTCTTAACTCCTAGAAACACTGTGTACTAAAGAGCCTCAAACCATCCACTTTTCCATCCTTTCTATCAACCATCCATCTAGGTTCCCAGAATTCCAGACATTAGAGGGCTAATGATAGCACAGCCCACACCCTCTACCAATACAATAAATAGTAATATTTCTATAAATTCAGGAAACTACTATTTCTCCTGCTGTGAGTTTTAACACCTGATAATCCTTTCAGTTCCACAGCCCGAAAGACTCTTGTCATTTATTTTAGAAAAGGAAAGGCAGAAAGGGGTTGTTACAGATGGGCATGCATTGAATAACCTCTAGACCAGGATGTAACATAAGTAACTGAGTAACAAAAGTGAGGGAGAATCTGCCATCCCAGCTGAGAAAGGCTTATGGTAAAATACATTAAGAATCCAAATATTAGGCCACAGGGCGACTTCCAAGCATTTCAAACTAAAGGAGGTAGGTAGAGGCTGTGTGAGGAGTTGAGCTTGCATATGCTGCCTACATCTTTAGGATGTGGTGGACAGGAATGCCCGGGCATGCTCTGGCACACTGTGAAGGAGAAACAAGAGGCTGATGAAGTGCTGGCAAGGACATCATGCTTAAAAAGCTAGTTCAGCAGCCCAGGTGCAAGCATGCTTGTCAAGACGGCAGCTGTGGGCAGAGAGAAAAGCTTCACCCCGAGATGTTCTACAGGGGGAGGCTACAAGATCTGTGAACAATGCAGTCTGTTTCAGAATTTATTAGACACTGAACGGCTGTAAATATGCATTTTACAACTGATTTACATAGACTTCATGGTCAACTTTAGTAGGGTAAGAATATTAAAGCTGATGGAATAAAAGCTCAAAGTATTCCTATGTTCTGCCTACAAGCAGCATATATGTTTTTATACCCACACACATGCACTCAAACATATTTCCTATGGCACAACAAAGAAATGTATTTAGTTTTTGGTAACTGATAAGGATAAAGATGTTAGTATAGAATGGGTTGACTTTATTTTTTTAATTTTTACATAAATATGATGGTTAATCCTTAAGATTATTTTTTTAATTTAATTATATGGAGATGCCTGGAAAGGTGTTGAGGTATGTGCACATTTGAGTACAGATGTGCTCAGACAAGAGGAAGGCATCAGATCCCCTAGAGCTGGACTCACAGGCAGGTGAGAGTCATTCCACATGGGTGCTCAGAACAGAACATGGGTTCCTCTGCAGGAACATATGCCCTCTCATCAACAGAGCATCTCTTCAGCCCAGGGTTACTTAACTTGATTGTCAACTTGACAAGATGTAGAGACAGTCAGGAAATAAGTGTATGGGCATTACTGGGAGTGTGTTTGTAGACGACCCATCATGAACAATGCCTTTGTTCCCTAGGCTTCAGGGTAGTGTACACACACCGCACAATACAGTTATACACAAAAACAAAAGGTTCCCTAGGCTTCAGGGTAGTGTACACACACCACACAATACAGTTATACACAAAAACAAAAGGTTCCCTAGGCTTCAGGGTAGTGTACACACACCACACAATACAGTTATACACAAAAACAAAAGGAAACATGGAGAAAGTGGGTAAGGTACCAAAATGGTCCCCTCACTTCCTGACTGGAAGCAACGTGACTAGATGTCTCACATGCCTGCTGCCACAGATAGAATAGCTCTCGCCAGCATGCTCCCCTGACATAACACACGTCATCTAACTGTGAGATAACCCCTTCTGTAAGTTTTTCATTCCGATATTTGTCAGCAACCAGAGAAGAAATAAAGAGAGTAAAGAATGAGAACTTCAAAACTCTGCCTGCTCACAACTGAAAATCAAAGCTCCCATCACCGCCTAGTTCTTCAGCTGCCCAGAGGAACACCTTGTCCACTCTTCTATAAATAGACAAAGGTGTAACTTCCAAGAGGGACAAACATTGTTCTCTTTGTTCCACACTAATCAGATCCAGAAATGTCTTTGGTCCAGGTGCAGCCTGTCCTTCGTTTGTGGGTCACCCCTCTGTAACTGGGGCATCTCACGACTAGGTCCCTGGCTCCAGATGGAAACAAAGTTGTATTTGATGGGTTCTTATTTGTAAAATGAGGACAGGGAAAGTATCCCTGGAGTGAAGAGAAGGCCAATAGTTTTGAGGAAAAGAGGAAGAACTCAGTATCGTACTCAGTGTGAGAAGACAGGAAAAGAGGAGGTCTAACACTTGGAAGAAAGTCCAAACAGGCTGATCTGGAAAGAAAGACGCTGGTCACAGGAAGAAAGGCAGCTAGCTCAGTCTAAGGTAAGTTCAATTTGAAAAAACAAAGGGCCAAATATGCATGTGGCCATTTTCCACCGAGGTGTTATTTGGAGGAAAATGTGTTATATCACCTAAGACAGTTTTATTTCCACTTGGAGTCAGAAAGATAAGCTTAGCAGTTACAGAAAGATAAATAAAGGCCTGAAAGAGGTGTACAAATTGTAGGGGAGAATATCAATTGTAGTTTTTATCACCCCAGATGATGCCTTGGAAATGACAATATTTCTTTATACACCCAGGAAAGAATAGAAGACAGAGAGCCAAAAATAAACTGTCTTATCATTTCCTAATGCATCAAAGTTGATACAACACAAGACTGGCCTCTAGTGCCCCAGGCCTACAAGCACCCTCTGCTATCTCACTGTAAGTCATGTTTGACCACAGCTGGTCAGCCAGCGTGAGGCTTTCAAAAGGACTGCCTGGACTATCTGTGTGCAAGGGCGAGCATTTCCTAAAGCGTCCATTACTGCTGACAGAGATAGGGAAAGCCTGGCTGTTTTCCAGGGTGAGCTGCTGACGGGATATTTTAAGGAGTTGAGGAGAGGAAAAGCTAAAGAATGGATAAAAGTTGGGGCTGAATATAGGTTCAGCTGTTATGATCTGAATAAATGAGAGATCCAGAACACAGCCTAAAGGCTCCTTCAATTGCTCAAAAGGACTTCTGTGAAAAGCCAAATCCTCTTCAGAGAATGAAAATAGAATTCATAGAATCAGGAAGACTCAAACCTGGTGTTCATGAGACTACTTTTCTCACTAACACAGACTCGAGATCTTCACAAAGAACAGACTAAAGCCCTAGAGATCATGTGCTGTTCAGTGGCCTCCAGGCAGGTGCAATGACAGAATCCATAAATACAGTCAGGACTGAACTCTGTAAGCTCTTACTTTAAATGGAGGGCCACAATGTTCTCAGAAGGTCCTTGAGAATCGATGTTAATGTAGAACTAGTTCTCTCTGGTTGCTTCTTTTTCTTCCATGTACAATTATCATTGAAAAAGGCTGTAAGAAGATTAGCAATCACAGAGACACAAAACCTGGCTGGCAGTCAAGAGATCAACCACCCCACCTCTCATTAATACAGACACAGGCCTCATATATCTTGAGATAGAAAAGATGTTTTGGTCATAGAAACACTTAGTATCACAGGTTTGCAAATAGTGAAATCATATCATCGAGTCTTTATCAACACTGTGACTTAATTCTAATACATCACCCACATGTCTCCACATATAAAAATAAGTTTATTTTATATATTCATAGAAATTTTTAATTGAACCAATAACCCAACATATATATATATGTATATATATATAAATTATGGAAGAGTTAAGCTAGACCCAATATTAAAATACTTTAAATTATCAATGCAGATGTTGAACATTCTTTCAAAAGTACCCCAACAACAATAAGAAAGGAAAGCTGTGAATGTTCTCCATATTTTCCTAGCTATTCTTTATTGTCTTATATATTGGAAAGTTCTAGGGTATTTATTAGATCTAACTTGTAAACATGAACTTGTTATATTTTGATTTCTACAATATGAATAGATCTGATGACATTCAGTTCATGTAACTGTCCAGAGCCACCACAGTAACACGTTTCATCACCTCTCATGATGTCATTGCATATACACAGCAGGAAGAGAAAATAAACATTACTTGTCTAACTTTATAGCATGTGTTCGTTAAGTAAGATTTTCTCAGTTGGGATTACATAAATAAAATGCTTAGCAAGATTTAGCCCTCATCACTGGAGCCCCAGGGAGGGTCACCCTTTATGTGCCCTTTCTTTTGCAGCCATAAGAACTCTTGAACACAAGTTCATATGTCCTGATTGTAGAAGCTAAGATAAGTTACCCCCACCTCATCCTCAAGGATATAAGGGTTAGGTTATGAGGATATAAGACCTCAGTGTGAGGATGTGCTCCAAATCACTACATGAGTAAAACCCTATGGATGCTGCTTTTCCTACACACACACACACACACACACACACACACACCACACAGCTTTGGTTAGCTTAACTTGTAGCAGGGGATTAGCAACAACGATAAAATAGAACAATGACAACAATACACAGCAGGGATTATTATAATCTATCACTTTTTATATTTAGCTTTTCTATTTACTATTTTTGGTCTATAGATAACTTAAAGAAGTTAAAACTGTGGTTGAGGACATAGTCGAAAGACTGGAAAAACCTTTGGGTGTTATTGGTGGTTTTTAAAAATTAAGTTTGATGTAGTTGGTAAAATTCTTATTATAATCTTAGAAAATTTGAGTAAGCTAGTGAGGAATTGCTAAACTTACAGACTAACATTACAAATCCCCCCAAAAAGTACTTAATGAGACAAAACTTTACTAAATGTAAACATATCTCATACATATATATATGTATATATATATGAGAAAATAGAACTGTATTTGTTATCCAATGTATTGAAAGACAAATAAAAATTTAAAAAAGAAACCATATGATTTTCTGCTCACTGACTTTTCTGGGCACATTTCCTGTTAGTGAAGAACAAATTACAGTTTTGTTCTCCACAATTACAGTAAGCAGAAAAAAATTTGAGATTGTATGAAAAAATATTTCTAAGACATCTATTCACAATGGAGATGTAGTGCAACCATGGAAAAACTAAAGAAGTCATGAATAATGTGTTCAACAATTTGCTTTTAAATTAAAAATAAACCTGTGGGGGGTGTGATTATGTGTACATGTGTGCATGTACAGGTGTGTGCATGCCACAGTGTATGTGTGGAAGCAGAAGATAACTTCAGGTCTAGACCTTACCTGCCCTCTCATCTGCCTAAGGCACCCACAAACATCTGGATGCTCTCTAGTCCACACATCTCATGCCATCATAGGAGAGCTGGGATTACAGATGCAGATGCGGCAATGTTGGGTTGTATATGGGTTTGAAAGACTCCAACTCAGGTCCTCTCACTCATCCAGTGAGAGTTTTACCTCCTAAGTGTCTTCCCAATCCTCTGTGAAGTTGATTTGTGAATGGAGCAAGACATAGTTTCCTTCTAATGTCTGTTGAAATACCAACTAGAGAAGTGTTCTGCACCCATGATCTGCTAGCTCTGGAAAGCCTACGGGTGTGTGCACATGTACATTGTGAGAAAGTTTTCATGGAAAGTTTGAAAACATCTTTTTTTTTGAAGTATTTGTATACATTTTAAATCTGTGGCATCATGCAAAATCTCCTTCTTTTTCTATCCCTCCCTTTTCACTTAAGAATTTCTTATGTGAGAAGAAAATTGAAATTTCCAGACAGAATATTTTTATTGTACAAAAAAAAGGAAAGAAAGAACTTTAGCTTGGAGGGGAGACAAAATTTTAGGGGGGCAGAGTCAGGGGGTCACTGCATCTTTTTGCTTATGTGCCCATCAGAAGAAGTTACTGAACTTCGTGGGAGGGGGTGTTGTGGGCCACGGGGTACACAAGGAGAGAGACTGTCTTATGAGGTTTTGAAAGGATTTGCAGTTGAAGCATAATGTGAAAAACAATAACTTCTGCCACTGAATGATTGTTATAAGGCTCAGCACCTTCAATAAAAAGACACTTCTGCTCATCTTCTAGTCACATCAAATTCTCA
Source organism: Sigmodon hispidus (assembly GCA_004025045.1). Taxonomy (NCBI): domain Eukaryota; kingdom Metazoa; phylum Chordata; class Mammalia; order Rodentia; family Cricetidae; genus Sigmodon; species Sigmodon hispidus. The sequence goes on along the minus strand of PVIH01014643.1, from coordinate 17,582 downwards.
TTACAAGCAGTTCAATTCCATCTCTCCACTGGGCAGACTATCACGGGCAACAGCTTCATGCATTGAGCATTGCAATACACACTTACATCCTTTATAGCCAGGTCCCAGAGAGAATTCCAGAGCTCATCCCCGGTGAATGCCAGTCTTTCAAGGCAAGCTTCAGAGGGCCAGGAGCACAGAAGTAAGGAAACCAGAGTGCCCTTGAAGGCAAAGAAATCCTGCTGCCTTTGAAAGCATAACTCTCCAGCTCTGAGATTCACATAAAATCCTTTTTGTGTAAAGGAAAACAATAAGGCAGGGTTGGGGGCAGGGCTAGGATTTTTCTTTTATTCAAGATCCTTAAGGATGAAAATCAGAGCTTATATAATGGAAAGAAAATAGCAAGGAAGAGGAAAGAAAGAAAAAAGGAAGGAAGGGAGGGAGGGAGAAAGGGAGGGAGGAAGGAAGGAAGGAAGGACACCAAGAAAGACAGGAGGAGGGAAGGGAGGCAGGCAGGCAGACAGGAGGTAAAGAAAGAAGGAAAAAATGAAGGAAGGATATCCTTAGACTAGAAAGCCCCAAGGTCTATTTAATAATGTGCAAAATGTTTTCACTTTTCTTGCTATTTTGCAGCTACTGTGTATTGCTCTACTTTCTTCTAAGGCCTGTTGAGAAAACTAAGAATTTTAGTGAAGTTAAAGTACTAGACTGACCATGGGTACCAGAGTAATGGAGCCTAACATTAACAGTGAAAGCTGAGACTCACTGTGCAAGCTTTATGCAGAGCCAACCCAGTGCCACTCACAAAGCAGCCTCCACAGAAAGAGCTGTTTACCAATGGAGAGCACCACTGTTAGGCAGGAAGATGAACGGTGCTTTAAAAAGAAAATAGGTCAACTGACATGAGTGAATGGAGTCAGGAAATTGTCAAAATTCTAAGACAATGAAGCTGAAAAAGAGGTGAATTTCAAGGACATGAAAGGGATGGGCCTTCTTCCTAACAGCCTAACAGCACGCCTTCCAGCTCACTTGGTGCCTGTAGTTTGCTGAGCTTGAGAACATCCTGTTGTGACTTAACTCAATCTAAGCAATTAACTGAGGACTACATCATTATTGGTATCTATCTTGAGCAGATGCAAAGCTGACTTCAGAAAGGGTTGATTGAAGAGAACTCAGAGAGGAGGAATGGAAAAGAAGCAGTATAATCTGGGAGTTGAATACTTTGATGATTCAGTAAAGTAAGTCTACTTATCAGGCAAATGAAAATCCAACCTGTAGTTATACTGTAAACATCAACACTCCATTCAGATAAATCAGATCCAGGGAGTGGATTACAAAAAATGTCCATGATGTAGCCCAGGGTCTCCAGTCAACAAATGAAGCCTTCCCCATTCTTTGAATCTGGATTGGTTTCGAGCCTCACCTTGGCAAACAGAAAATAACAGATAAATATTGTGTCGATTCTGAGAATAAGTCTCCGAAGAACATCTCCCAAACCAGATGCCCAACACATGCCTTCAATCCCAACACTTATGAGGCTGAAACAGGCAGTTTCAGGCTAGTGTAGCCTTTATATGGAGTTCCAGGACAGCCAGTGGTACATAGTAAAATCCTATCTCAAAAAAATAGTAACAATGAACAATCTCCCCAGGTTTCTCAGACTCTTCTGCTTGCCTAGAGCTACTTTTCCAAATTTATTTATCATAGGCTAACTACTTCTGCTGTTTCACATAACAGTGAGCCCATCACAGAAACAGATGTATAAGAGAACACACTTGAATCAAAAGAGCCACTCAACTACCAGACCAAGCTACCACCCCACAGACTTGTGAACTAAACAGGACTGTTGCTTCAAATGATAATTTCTCAGGCTGATTTGTCACACAACAAAAGACAATGGATGAGATCCATACTGTTTTACAAGCTTCATACACATATTCTTAACTGACCAAATATTTATTGAATAGATGACTGTGGTACTGACAAAATTTGGTGACTGCTTTCAGAGCAGAGAACTTGTAATGCAAATGTGTGGCATGCTAATCACATGGCAGATCACATACTAGTAGGTCTCAGAGCAGAGGATAGGTAAGTGATGGCTTTATCTAGATTTCTTGTGGGCCAGCAGCGACTACAGTGGAATAGTATCCTAGTGAAAAAGAATATATATGCTATGAGAAAGTGAAATAGGCAAGTACAGGTTTTATTATCAGAAATTAAGTTTTAGTCCAGAAATTGAAAATTTAGTAAGAATTAGATGATGAAAGACTTTGTTTGGCCCATTCAACACTCTAGAAATATATTGAAAGAACAATTATTAAGCTTTAGGGCACATGAAAATCATCTAATGTGTTGCTATGAGCAGATGGAGCTTTTGAGCCCTCTACCATTGTGAGGGTCACTGATTGAATAATTGTTTGGTGGAGCCACATTCTGGTGTCTAGTTTGTTTTTATTCTTAGTATGCATCCTGGCACACTTAATGTAAGGTGCTAAGGACAAATCTTGGAGTGCATTGCAGCAGGATGTGAGATGTAAGAAGAGGATTGCTTTTGGAGTATTGTTTTCAAGTCAGCAATTCAGTCCAATTTATTTTATGTGCCGTAGTCTTGGAGGCAGATGGAAGAGAGGTACAAATTTCAAAGAAAGAAGTAAACATTGGGAAACACAAACTAGAAGAAAGAATGTAGTAGGAGTGATGATGGAGCCAGTAGATGGTCTGTACAGGAGATGGGGTGTACAGGAGGTGGTGTATAGGAGGTGGGGTGTACATGACATGGGGTATACAGGAGGTGAGGTGTACAGGAGGTGGGGTGTACAGGAGGTGGGGTGTACAGGACATGGGGTGTACAGGAGGTAGAGTGCACAGGAGGTGGGGTGTACAGGAGGTGGGGTGTATAGGACGTGGTTGTACAGGAGGTGGGGTGCACAGGAGGTTGGGTGTACAAGAGGTGGGGTGCACAGGAGGTGGGGTGTACAAGAGGTGGGGTGTACAGGAGGTGGGATGTGAGAGATTTTGTTGATTGAGGAAGAGGTGGATAGGAAAAGATAAAGATAGCACAAGATGAAACAAAAGTTGAACTATCTTGATGAAGTGCAGAGATCTCTAGTTTGCAATAAGAGAGGCAGGTTTAGGAATGATGACTAGACAGTGAACCACAGTGTGGGAGCTGCTGCAGAGCCCTCCAGGAGAGGGTTCGGGTTGAACAGAGCAAACACACAGTTGGATATGTCAGCACCGGAAGGACACGTAAGAGAGACATGTGAAGAAACAGCTCAGGGATGAGATGGAAGCATCGCGATTAAGACATTACAGAAACACCTAGGCCAGCTTTGCTTCAGGGCAGCTACAGTGCATGGCCACATGCAACAGTAAGTTGTCTCTTTGAAGACTGTTTTGATCCTTGGCATTTTGAATGAAGACAGTTTAGCAGAGTGGATGATAAAGTCTCATAGGAATGAAAATAAGAAGATACAATTTATACGACCCCTTTAAGAAAGTGCAATAGGTGCAGATATTATAAATAATATTAACCTATATACTTTGGTGATATACTTTTCAAATTCAGCCTATAGATAATTTTTTATCAATAGTACATTTAATTTAGATCTTATGTTCACATATAAAATTATATGTAATAAAATGTTCCTTACATATATATATATATATATATATATATATATATATATATATATATATAATCTTTCATACTAGGATTGGAAAAGAACTGGAGAAAATGGGACAGGAAATGAAGTGGGTTTTATGAGCCACAGAATTATGGATTTGGCTACCCAGTTCATGGCTGTATGCAGAAGAAAGTCGCTCTGGATGTGGCAGAGACTGCCGTTTTCCAAAACCTTAAATACACTGTAATCAGTAAGGATTTTATGTTCCTTATCTCTATGCCATATTGAACCAACTTTGTTGCAAGAAGTAAATACAAAGGAGATTTTCATATACTTGAATGTATACATAAATATGCCCTAATGCTTATCAAAAGTAAATTAATTATACTCTTTCCATACATATAATTATAGCCAAAAATTGTAAATAATAAACTTAGAAAACTAAATATATTTTCATTTATTTTTAATTACCTTGCCCAAAACTCATATCATTTTTGAACTGAAGACTTTAAAAATATGCGCTGTGTCACATGGCTAGTCATATATATATATGTATATATATATATATGTATATATATATATCACACAACACACTAATTATAAATACTTTTTAAAAACAGAATCTCTACATGAACCTGCTAGACCACTCTTGGGCATATACCTAAAGGAGTCTATATCCTACTACAAAGCTATTTATGCATCTGTAGTTGGGTTTTTTTTTTTTTTAATTCTTTGCGGGGGCAGCTACCCACTTCCCAAATAAATACAAAGAGGCTTATTCTTCTTACTTATGAATGCTCAGACTTAGCTCAGATTGTTTCAAGATACCTTTTTTTTTTTTTTCGCTGAAAACCCATTTTCTTTCTTTATTTTATTTTTATAGATAGAATAAAGTCTCATTTTTTTATCCATGTATCCCCTTGTTCAAACTCCTTCCCCCTCCCAATCAATCTTCAGCCTCTCTTCTCCCCATCCCCCTATCCTCTCCCTAGAAAGGGCAAGAGGTCCCCAAGTGGATTAGTTCAGCATCCACTCAGGCAAGTTTTTCTAACTTAAATTAAATCATTTCTCTTTAACTACATTTTTACCTGTCTTTAGTCTATATATCTTTTTTTCCTTCATACCTTGTGGCTGTCTATCTGGCTGTGTGGCTGTGTGGCTGTGTAGCTGTGTGGCTATGTGGCTGTGTGGCTGTGTGGCTATGTGGCTGTGTGGCTGTGTGGCTATGTGGCTGTGTGGCTGTGTGGCTGTGTGGCTGTGTGGCTGTGTGGCTGTGTGGCTGTGTGGCTATGTGGCTGTGTGGCTGTGTGGCTGTGTAGCTGTGTGACTGTATGGCAGGGTGACTTGCCCTTAACATCCTCCTTTTCTCTTCCAGAGCCTAGATTTCACCTCTTACTTCTTCTTTCTGCTTGGCATGCCTACCTAAGCCCTCTCCTACCTAGCTATTGGCCCAGCAGCTGTTTCTTAGACCAGTCAGATGTTTTAAGTAGACAAAGTAACAGAGCTTTACAGAGTTAAACAAATACACCATAAAAGAATGCAACACATCTCTGCATCATTAAACTAATGTTTCACATTACTAAACAAATATTCCACAGCATAAATGAACATAACACATCTTAAATGTCTTTTTTTTAAGATTTATTTATTTATTATGCATACAGTTTTACAGAAGAGGGCACAAGACCTCATCATAGATGGTTGTGAGCCACCATGTGGATGCTGGGAATTGAACTCAGGACCTCTGGAAGAACAGTCAGTGCTCTTAACCTCTGAGCCATCTCTCCAGCCCCATGAACATAACACATCTTAAACTAATATTCCACAATAGACATTCACCTTTATTACATTTTTATACATGATTACAAGGCTATGGAACCAAGGTAGTGTCCACCAGCAGATGAAGAGATAATAAAAATATAGAGTTTTACTCAACTATAAAGTGAATGAGACTTTTGGGAAAATAAAACTGGAAAGCATTCTGTCTCAGTAACCCAGGCTCAGCAGAGCAGACACCACATGCATCTTGTGTGCAGATCTTAGCTTTCTCATATGTGTGTATGTGGAATTAAGTGTTGATTGAGGCCAGAAACTAGAATGAGAGAAGGAAAAAGAGCTTGTAGAGAAGAGGCTAGTGCCGCACACCCACACATGATATGGAAGTGAAATAGGGAATATTACAGAGGGGAGAGAGGGTCAATAAAAATTGGTATCTATGAAAATGCCACCGAGAGACCTGCTACTTTGTACACTAATTTAAAAGTAACTAATTAAATGAAAGAAACACAGTTAAACTGTGGTTATCCCATGTCTTGGAACTTCTCAGTCTAAACCAGATGTTCCATCTTTGTTCTTTATCAGTTTAACATCTCCATGGTTACTGGACAGGTTTTGTGAGCCCACCTAATATCCAAACCCTGATTTCTAAATGTCCTTCAACAAAGTTCTCCCAGGAGAAACAGTGGAGTCAGGATTAGGGGAGAGGAAGTAGAAAATAGACTTCAATTCTGTGCTAGAAAAATAATGATGAAAAATAAAGAAGAACAAGTAGAAGATAAGAGTCCTCCAATATTTTCAGGTAACATTAAGTCATGTCCCAAAGGTCACTCCTTGGAACCCTGAACAAACAAGATGGAATGTCAATGGACTGAAGTCTTTAGCACATATATTATACTCATAAACAAATAGATGGATAAACCGATAAGGCAGGGGAAACTTTCCTCCTTCTAACTAATTAAAATTTTCAACTAATGTGCATAGATAACTGGGTGATTGCAAAAGAAAATTATTGAATTGGGGGATAAAGCTTGGTTTATAAGAGTGATTCACAAACTTAGGGACTTGAATTTGGAGTTCCACATCACTGTCTGAAAGGCTGGATGTAGCTGTGTACACCTATAACCCCAGCATTGGGTAATGGTGGTGGTGGTGTTGAGAAAGGGGGATGGCTGAGAATTGCTGGATTTCAGCATAGCACAGTGAGATCCCTGTTCAATGGAAGATAAAGGAAATAAAGCAGAGAGGGATAGAGGAGGACAAAAGATGTTATCCTCTGCCCTTTATATGTACATGTATGATTATATACACCTCCCACACATGTACATATACACAATACATACACAAAATATCCAGAAAATTATTATTGTCAGATGTTAGGGTAATAACTGTTTATGGTGTAAGTCATCCTGGGATATGATGTAAATGACAAGCAACATTGTAATTTATAACAAATTATTCTCCATGAGATATTTACATAGATGAGTAAATATAGAATGTTTGCAATAGGGAAACTTGGCAGAAATAATCTTTAAACTGTACCAAGAAAACAGAGGTAGCATTTTCAGTTAACGAAATGAATGAGCATTGAGTCTTTTCTGAAAACATGCATTCAGGTCACAGCCTCACATTTCAGTATTCTTGCCAGAGACACACAACTGAATTAAATGTGAAGAAACATCAGAGAAGGTGTAGTGACTGTCACAGCCTGGTTGGCCATGTAGTGGACATTCGAGGCTATACTCATACTTTACAGCTTACCATACTGAAGCACACTCAGTATAGCCTTCATTTGGGTCTCAAAGAGACAAATTTAAAGACTTTTAAGAAGAGAGATTGATCATCAAGAGAAGACACAGGCATCAGAGGGTGCAAGACCAAACAAAGGAGTGAAAATAAAAGTTACAGGAGATATTGACAGCTCTAAGAATCTATTACATTATTTTGAGTACATGGAGATAATAATCTCCACTAGGATAATGGCTACAGAAATGAAGATGTGGAGGCTGTACAGAGGAATAATAGGAAGAATAAAGAAGATAGCATTTCCCTCTTGGACTGTAGCAGATGGAGGAAAGAGGAGAAGGCAGTCAGTACTCAATAACCTGGGCACGTAGGTGTTTAGGCAAGAGGGGAGTAAATGGAAGGATGACGGGGAGTCTGCTTGGCTAGCTATATCAGGTATTATTGAGACATCCTGAGGAGAATTCTGGCATTCAGTGGGAAAGATAACATCACAGTCAGAGAAAGAAGATTCACACTGGAATGATTGCTTTTGACAAGAAACCAAGTTTAAAGCGAATATTGTAGCAATTCCAGTGTTATAAAGCCACGAAAGGAAAGACTTATATTTAGACACAACACTTCTCTTTATGAAGCTTCTCTGACGCACAGAGTGGGGGTCTCTGAGAGAAGAAGAGTTAAGAACAGTTGCTAATCTCTTAAACATCATTTTCTGGGTACATAGAACAACAGTCTTATTTACAAAGTTATACAAAGTGTGGCTGAATGTATACACCATTAGTGTGTGAGTGCACATGTGTGTACATGGAGGCCAGAGAACAATCTCAAGTGTCATTCCTCAGTGGTCTTCCATCTTTTGTGTAAGATAGGATCTCTCATTAGCTCAGAACTTGACCAAGTTTTAGCTGGACAGTCATCTAAACATATTCTCCAGTCTCTACATCCTATCTTCCCAGCACTGGAACTACATGCATGTGCTGTTGTACAAGGAGTCTTGGGATCCAAACTCAGGCCCTTAGACTTGTGAAGCAAGCATTGAACTGACAGACATCTCCCCTGCCTTGCACCATATTAAAATAATAGATAGATTGTAGGTAGACAGGCAGAGAGGTACGTAGATGACGTTCCCTTTTCCTCTGATTGCTGTTGGACTTTATGCCAAATAAAGACAATTATCAGGGCCTCATTTTAATAATCATTCGAGAAGACTGTCAGGACCTATTAATCTCAGATGCCATTGTCTCAGTCAGGAATGGAATTCTTCACATTCTAATATTTAAATATAAAGTAGACAGGAAGACACTAGGGTTCATTTATTTCCACTGTGTCTCAGGAGCTCACATCTTCATTCTCCACTTCCTATAAAAAACGATGATGTACACCATAGAATGTAGTTACTGGGGGAAAGGGGTCATTCTTGGAGCATATTTGGGTCCTTTTAGCTTTGAGTCAGCTCTGAGGTTGGGAAAGCAACCCAGTCCAAAGTTAAAACAGCTTTGAAAGGAAAGGGATGTCCCAGGGTTGAAGCTGCCCATCACTGACTGCACATAGCTATTTAGTCATTGCTGTAGAGGTTGCTGGCAGGTAGGGAGAATTAGCCTTCAGCCTAGAATTGTAGCCAAGTCCTTCTCCTGTGGGGCATGGTGTTGCTGAAGGAGCAGGATGGCTTAGACTTTTTCCACTAACGGTAAAAATATAAAAAATTATCTATTTATTTTAGCTAACATATTAAAATTTGGGTGAACATATGTTGAAATAAGTAAGCTTATTCTAATTGAGCACTTCTATTTCCATACCTCTAATAACAGTGAATTAGATGCATAGCTATTGGAAAAAGTACACCTAGCTCAATCCAAGGTTTGGCTTAAATTCTTAAACTCTTCCTAACTACAGGTCAATGCATATTGTAAAATGTTTTCTTTACTGCCTTTCATTTATTTATCCTTCTAAAAATGAGCAAACATACTAAAAATAAACACTGAAATACCCAGGAGCCATGTTCTGCCTTCCAGAAATCTTAGCACAAAGTCTAAAGACATAGTCTGCCTCCAACAACCATATTAAAAAATAAAATCACTCCATAAGTTTTATCTCCACCAGCTACACGCTTTGGAACTGAGCTTGGCTTCAGTCGAGGGGTCATTCTCTTGGGCTGCACTGGGAGGTGCTGAGTCTGGTCTTCCTTCCTTGCTCTCCACATTCTTTCCTCCTGGTTATCATTTGATTTTGAATATTTTTCTATTGTCTATTGTTTCTTTCCTTGTTTGTCTTCTGCTGCTTCTTTTTCTTCTTTATTTCTATTGTTCACAATTCTACGGTAACAGAGCAAGTTTGACTTAACCAGGGAAGTTATTTTTCTCAACTTTTTTCCATTTTTAACTTGGGTCTCAGCTTCTACCTTTGGAAGACCTGAACCTCCGTCTTTTGATGACTGGCCAAGGTTCTAAGTCCATCAAAGACCTACCTGATTGCCTGGCTAAAACAGGAGTCAGCTTGTTGGGGGAACCCTCTTCTTTTATTCTCTGTATGCACATCAGGTTTAGAAATGCAAATGAACAGGCAGTGGGCCAATGGAAGCACAAGAGAATGAGGTTGGAGGATTAGGAGTAGCCAGCTACCCAATGCACAGTGTGTTTCAGGCTAGCCTAGGCTACATAATGAACCCCTATTAGAAACAACAAACATAAGAAACAAAAATTGAATCAATAACAATGAAAGATCAAAGAAAGATTAATTTCTTCTTTCCTCATTAGCACCCCTCTTTCCCACAGTTGTAGCAGGCTTTTAGAGGGAGTCAACAACCAACTCTCAAATCATGACATGGAGACATATAATAAGTTATGAATGTTGGCCTTAGTTTAGGCTTGTTCGTGGCTACCTCTCACAACTTAATTTATTCTATTTCTCCTCATCTATATTTTCTCTCAGGGCTTTCTATATGTCTTCTTCCATGTCGGGCTGACAGATGATGGCTGGCCGGCTGGCCCGAGCATCTCCCTCATTTTCTCCCTGTTCTCCATCTCCTCTCTCCTGAGCCCAGATTCCTTCTCCTACTTATTCTCTCTGCACGCAGACCCTGCCTATCCCTCTACTGCCTAGCTATGGGCACCTCAGCTTTGTATTAGTCCAATCAGGTGTCTTAGGCAGGCAAAGCATCACATCTTACATTGTTAAAAGTGCAGCATAAACACCTTTAGATAAGTTAAAGTAATACTTCACAACATAAACAAATGTAGCACATCTTCCCATAGTTACAGTAATATTTCACAACAGCAAGTTGCCAAAAAAATAAATAAACAAACACTGGGCACTTTTTCTTCTCTCAATTACTCAACTTAGAACAATGCCAAGTTAAAGAACAAGAAAGCTGAAGTGTGGGGAGCATTTTCCTCATTTCTGGTATATTAGGAGCAGAGCACTGAACAATCAGAGACTGTACAAACAGCTATGGAAGAAGCTGGGCATGAGGGAGAATCAGGACACACATCAGCAAAGAGGTGCTGAAAGAATACTCTTTTAACAGTTAGGTCAGAGAAGAATTTTACAAGTGTGAGGAGAAGGTGGTGTGGCAATTCCAGAGGATTGTAATGCAGCTCAGAGGCCTCTTCAGCTGCAACAGTTTGCTGAGATTAAAATTTAAAGCAAACTAAATGTGTGGCATTTTTATTTATTCTTCTGTTCTTAGATAAATGAGAACTCAGGTTAGTAGGTTATTTAAGAAGATGATTTTTTTTTAATTTTTAATCTATGTAAGGACATGAAGGAGAATATTGAACATACACCATTATATCTTACAAATTCTAGATTGAAGCAATAAGGAATGGCAAAAATAAAAAGGAAAATTGTGGTTTTCTTTATCTACCTCAATTCTGACCTCATATTTGGAAAATGTAAGGATAATCCTGGCCATTGTTCAATTCAATGACCTTCTGAAGGATGTACTTAATTTTTTAGCTATGTTCTGTGCAGTTATTAACATCACATCAGAGACACTTTTTATATATAATCATTACTGGATGGAAGTTCCCTTATGTCATACAGTACACATTTTTAAAACGTAGAAATTTGGAGAACACTATTGTAAGTATTCCTGGCACTCCACGTGATGGAGCCAACGTGGCACCGTGGGATGTACCTCGTAGAGAGGTGGCTGTGTAAACCCATGGGGCACTGAATACAGAAGCACCTCCCTGGACGACATGGAGGCCCGCCCTAAACGTGACTATGTAAACCTGTACACATCCCTTTTCTTAAAAAGAGATGCCATGTTTTGGTCGGTCTCTTCTCCTGTCCTGCTTCTCTGTTTCTGTACTTGCCTGGGAACTCTCTTAAATAAACCCTCCTGTGGCCTTGGTAGAGCGAGTGTGTGTCGCTTGTCACACATGAAACCAACAACTATCACTATCTAAGAACCACACATACACACACACACAAAAAAAAAGATCACAGGGTTTGGGCCAATTATTTAAAAATTATTATGAAATGACTATGCAAAATATCAACTGATGCAAGCATGGGAATTACGTGACCTAGAAAGAATGTGTTCTTCATATATTCAAAGGGGTCCACCTTCATGGAGGGGAGATGGAGGTACCTGTAATACTGTGCACCAAATTGGCCCTCATGCCTAGAAACATGGCCCTACTGAGTGAACACAATAGAGTAGGAAGTGAACATTGTCATCAGGCCTATTTTATAGATAAGAGAACTTGAGAAAGAAGCCAAGACTGGAATTCTGTCAACAACAGGACCTCTACTATAAAAAGCAGACTGTCACAATATTAGTGATTGGCTTCTTTCTCTCTTATGTTCATAAAAATTTCTCTGAGATATATGAAATTCAAAATAGGGTAATATTGTGGGCAAATAAATCTTAAAGTCACATTACACTCATGATAATAGTTACTGAGTATCCACTTTCTTCTCTGGAAAACTTGAAACAAAACAAATCCACATGAAAAATTAAAGATGCTTTCATTCTCTGTGATGATCAAAGCTACTACCCTCAAAATTACACACACACACACACACACACACACACACACACACACACACACACACCATATTTCACAAATGCCACTTCTCAAATAAATTCCCATATGTTGGAAATAATGAAATAAAGCAAATCAATATTATTTTTCTTCCCTCCCCCATCATTAACTGTTTTGGTTTAATAGCTGGATGAAAGAATTCCTAATGCACTCCTCACCTCACTTTTAAAAAGCCACAGGAATTTTAGGAATAAAACTAAGAAAACACAGCTGTTTCTCCCTAGAGAAAAACCACAATATGTGCTTTAAAAGCCCCATCACTGTTCAGTGTTCATGAAATAAGAAAGGAAACCAATATTGCTTCTTTATGTGTTTTATTTTATATCAAATAATGAACTGATTTCCAATACCATTAATAATACATTCTCCTGCTGAACAATCATATTCCAGGAACATCGTCATTTTTTTTTAACTCCCCGAACACTAATTTGAAATTAACTTAGACCTCTCATTATATTTGTTCTTTTATAGCCACTGAAAAAAATTTAACACATTGCAAAAAATAATTAAGTGATATTTTATTGCAATTTTTCCATCAGGCAGTAATAGGAATAACATTTCTCAAAGGAATGTAATGTGAGGGGGAAGGTTAAAACACACAGTGGAACTTTAAAGAACCAAGTTCCTCTGAATAGGGTGAGGGTTCACTAAACTTCAAACTTCATGGCAGCAGAAGTAGAGTCCAGAACTTTATAGCAATCCTATCAATCAGAAGACTCCAAATGATTGTTGAAAGATGACAATTAAAAGATGAAGAAAACAAACGTATTAATATGTGCAGACAATCTAACTCACCTCACCACGTCTGCATGCTGACCAACTGATTTTGTGAACCCCAAACAAACTAATCACACATTTCCCCATTCAGAGCACAGTTGTAGCATGCACAACCTAGTTATTAATGACTTCTCAACTTCTCCATTTCATTTCAGGCCCAGTTTCTCTTTGTTACATCTCATCAACTCCCATCCTGCCAGGAATGCATACCCCTCCCCTTTAACAGCCCAAAGTCCCTCAACAGACCTTAACCCTTAAGGCTTAACTTAATGTTAGCTACCCTTTACCTTCTTTCTTCTTGACTCTTAATAAATATGACTCTTCCCAACCCAGTCACCCTAAAGGATCAAGAATTCCTCCCTCTGTAGACTTTCTCAGTGTTTTCCAAAATTAGGAGCCAAGCACAGGAGTCAGGAGCTAGGGGAGAAGAGAAGAGAGAGCCTTGGAGCCTCTAGCTGGAGACCTCACAACACATCTTGAAAGACTTCCTACCTGCCAGTCCCACCAACTTCATTTTCTCCCCTTTTTCTGCTTCTGATAATTCATTTTGTTTCACACACTGACTTCTCTCCCTATCAACCAAGTTAATCTGAATATCTAAAATGTTTTAATTATTTACATTAAAAAATGTTTATCATGATGTTTTTGCCTATGAAATCAAATGATGAAACAGCCAGTGAATTTGATTGCATTAAAGGAGTCAACTCATCATGATTCACATGCACAGGTTACCACATTTAGGACAATAGTGATTATGAATAATCACAATGTTTAATTCTCTCTTATTTCATTAATTAATGAACTTTTTTCTTATTGCATATACTCAGTCTGTAAATCCTTGAAGGCATACCGTAATTGACTCCTTGCTATAAAAAAAGTCAAAGAAGTTTCCCACACCTACCTACTGCCTGAAAACACTGGCAAAGGGAAGGATAAGGTAGGTTTTATGATATCCATAGAAGTAAGCAAAATAACAACAGGAGGACTTTGCATTAATCTAGGCAGAGCTTAATAGTGTCAGAGTGTGACAAAATAATACATCCATCAAAGAAAAATAGACTTATTCCATCTAACCAAGTGTTTGAAGGTTCTACTCAAAAATAATAGGTAATAGTTCTGCAACACACCAAACAGTAGAAAACATTTCATAGATAGATAGATAGATAGATAGATAGATAGATAGATAGATAGATAGATGAATGGTAGACAAATAGATGCTAGATAGACAGATATGATAAATAGACAGAAAATGGATGGATAGACAGACAGATGGACAGATGGATGGATGGATTGATAGACAGTCAGTGCTTTTTCTGTTTTATGCCAACACAACTAATTTCATGAATATTTAGTATTTTCCCATGAACTTCAGTTGCATAAGGATGCTGCATAATCAGTCAATAATAACAAAACTATGTTAAGATTGTCAGGGTCCCTTTAATTTTATCTTCTTATTTCAAAGTACTTCCTACTTTTGACCATTATTATCACATGTACTATTAAAGTCTTTGTGTCAACAAAATGTAAATATACCATTCTGCTCAAAATCAAAAAAGTAAATAATGCTGCCTTCCATATTTTGAGAAGTATTGAGCATTGGCATGTGTGTGCCCTCCAAAATGGCTTTGAGCAAAGTGTGCCTGTGTAAGTGAATGTGATATGTGTTCATTCCTCAAAATCACCCTAGTGACAAGAGAGAAATTACACTGATGCTGATGTAGTAAACACTTAGAAACACTGAGTAGTGGAAAAGAGGTGGAAAGACATGAGAAGATTGACTTATATCTCACAACCTCAGCACTATATTTTAGTGAAGTACAATTAGGAAGATGTTTGCATGTTATTAGTAGTGTTAAAAGAGGATGCAGAACCTCTCAGTTGATAAGACTGAGAAGCACATATTAAAATAAACAGTGACCAGAGCTTTTTGATTTGAGCTATGTTTTAATCCAGATTAAAATGCTCAGGTCCCATTTGTGTGATATCTGATGTTAGACTATATTCTTATACTTCATGAACTTTTCTCACAGTTTATGACAGAATATGAGCAAATAAATGCTTATCTTTACATTTATTAATCTCAGTAATCTCATAAAAATTCAATAAATTTTCAATGAATGGTATATAAGTCAACATATATATGTATAAACTACAATAGATATATAATATATGCCTGTTTAAATATAGTACAACACATTCTATTAATTCTGGGTTTTAAATTCACAAATTTAATGAAATGTAGATTAAAAATTTTGATAATAATTGTTTGTTTGAATATGGAAGTATTTTTTTTCTTAAACTGCTTTCCTTGAACAGTTAACAACTGTGCAATATTTACATTTATTGAGTATTATAAGTAATGTAAAGATTATTTAAATTTTTTATTATAAATATAAAAGACTTATTTAAGAGACTCATTCAGCATCCACAGTTTTTGTTATACATTTAGTGACATGGAATCTATTTACCACAGTTGCAAAGTAATGACTAGATACATAAATGCCTATGTACAAATACATAAATTTATGACCTCTTTTATATGTAATATTTCTAAGTTGGATGAGTTCTCCAGTGTTATTGTATTGGTGAATCAATTGCCCATGCAAGTTATCAAATAGAAGGGACTATTATAAGGAGTTTAGGTCATAAAAATTCATTGAGTTTTTTTGTTTGTTTGTTTGTTTATTTATTTATTTATGAATAAAGTCATACTTTTTATCCATACATCCCCTTATTCAGCCTCCCTTTCCACTTCCCCCACCCCTGTCACTTTTCTCCACATCACTTTATCTCCTCCCTAGCAAGGGCAGGAAGTCTCAAGGTCCCAAGGTCCCAAGATCCCAAAGTGGCTTAGTTCAGCATCCACTCCAGGCAGATCCACTTTCCTCATCTCAACATCAACTGGGTCAGGTGTTCCTCTGGAGGGAATGGGATCCAAGGTGCCAGTCCAAGGTGTTTCAGATCCCAAGCTGTACAGTGGTTGTGGGTTGAGCTTGGATAATCGTAGCTTTTTGTTAAAATCCACTGATGAGTGAGTACATCCCCTGCTTATCTTTCTGAATTTGTGAGAACTCACTCAGAAGGATATTCTCCAAATCCATCCATTTGCCTGCAAATTTTAGGATATCATTTTCTATTTCCACTGAGTAGTACTCCACTGTGTAGATGTACCACAGTTGTTAATCCATTCTTCAGCTGAGGGACATCTTGGTTGTTTCCAGGTTCTTGCTATTATGAATAATGCTGTTATAAACGTAGTTGAGCTAATGCCTTTGGGGTGCAAATGTGCATCTTTAGGGTATATGCCAGTAGTCGTATTGCTGGATCTTTAAGGAGATTGATACCCAGTTTCCTGAGAAACAGCCATATTAAATTCCAGAGTGGCTAAACAAGTTTACATTCCCACCATCAATGGAGGAGTGCTCCCCTTCTTCCACAACCTCTCCAGCATAGGCCTTTTATCTTAGCCAATCTGACAGATGTAAGGTGGTATCTCAAAGTTGTTTTGATTTGCATTTCTCTCATAGCTAAAGACACCTAACACTTTTTCAAGTACCTTTCAGCCATTTGTAAAACTTCTGCTGAGAGTTCCCTTTTTAGTTCTGAACCCTATTTTTTCATTGGGTTATTCAAAGTTTTGGGCTCTAGTTTCTTGAGTTCTCTATATATTTTAGAGATCAGTCCTCTGTCACTTGTAGGGTTGGTGAAAATCTTTTCCCATTCTGTAGTCTGTCGTTTTGTCTTATGGAATGTATCCTTGGCTTTACAGAAGCTTCTCAGTTTCAGGTGGTTCCACTTATTGATTGTTTTATTGTCTGTACTACTGGTGGTATATTTGGGAAGTGGTCGCCTGTGTCAATTCTTTTCTTTTCTTTTTTTCTCTCTATTTATTTTGTATTTATCAAGAAAAACAGTAAAATGAATTTAAAATGCTGATAAGTTAACAATAACCATAAAGAAGATAAAAATCATAAGCATGACTTATCAAGGGTGATAATGCAAATAAGATTGCTACACATATATTGACTTTGTGTTCAGCTTTGCCTCTGAATTTTTTTTGCCATCCCTGTATATCCCCATGAAAGGTCCCTTCCACCTACCGCCACATCAGGTCATTTTTTCTTCTCCACAACTCCCCATCACCTCCCTGGGCAGGGAGCAGACAGTCCTATGGTCCCACTGACCCAATAATGCTTAGATCAGTCTCCACTCCTGGCAAATCCTGTTTTGTCCCGCCTCCCTCAAGAGTGAGTCAGGTGTTCCTATAGGTGGAGTGGGATCCGATGGGTCAGTCCAGGGTGTTTCTGATCCCAAGCTGTTCAGTGATTGTGGCTTGCAGCTTGGACATGCTTGGCTTTTTTTCTTTTCTTTGTTTAGAGACCACTAATGAGTGAGTACATCCCCTGCTTATCTTTCTGAGTTTGTGATACCTCGCTCAGGAGGATATTCTCCAAATCCATCCATTTGCCTGTGAATTTTAGGATATTATTTTTTCTTACTGCTGAGTAGTATTCCATTGTGTAGATGTACCACAGTTTGTTAATCCATTCTTCAGTTGAGGGACATCTAGGTTGTTTCCAGGTTCTTGCTATTACAAATAATGCTGCTATGAACATAGTTGAGCTAATAC
>PVIH01014642.1:0-52867 GCA_004025045.1 Sigmodon hispidus | reverse complement strand
TCCTTCTTCTATTCCTATTATTCTCAAATTAGGTCTTTTCATGGTGTCCCAGATTTCCTGGACATTTTGAGTTATGGCTTTTTTAGTTTTACTATTTTCTTTGACTGATATATCTATTTGAGCTACTGAGTCTTCCACTTCAGAGATTCTATCTTCCATCTCTTGAACTCTGTTTGTTATGCTTGTATCTGTGGTTCCACTTTTTTTCTTCAGGTTTTCTATTTCTATCTTTGCCTGATTTTGTGCCTTTTTTATTGCTTCTATTTCAGTTTTTATTTCAGCTTTTATTTCCTGGCATGTTTCTTTCATAGATTTGTTCATCTCTTCCAATTTTTTGTTTGTATTTTCTTCTATTTCTTTAAGGCTTTTTTTCATATCTTCTTTAAGAGCTTTGATGATCATCGAAAAGGAATTTTTGGTGTTGCTTCCTTCTGTTTCCTCTTCATTGCTCAGTTCAGATCCTGTATTTGTAAGATTGCCACTGTCTTCTGGAGTTACCATGTTGTCCTGTGTATTATTATGTAATTTTTTGCACCGACGTTTGCCCATGGCTTCAGTGGTTCACGATTAGATGGCTCCTGGTCAGTAGTGGCACTCGGGTTTGTGTGCCTCCTGTCACCTCTCTGGTCAGTGTCTGAGTCAGTTGTTGGCACGCTCAGTTCGAGATGGTGGTGGGTATCCATGCAAATTCCCTCAGCAGGAGCTGTGGGTATGGTGACCAGCAGAGTTTAACTGCCCCTGCTCCAGAGTGCGCTGGGACTCTGCAGACAGCACTGGTCCGGGAGCGGAAACAGAAGCTATGGGCTTCTGTAGTTATCTTATACCAAGGCTTGATATGATAACTAGCTCTTTTTGTTATTTTTATCAATGTTGAGATAACATATTATCAAATTTCTAACTAGAACATAATTCATAATGTTAGATCACTCCTTTCACTTCTTCATGTTTTCTGCTCTTGTACCTTATTTTTATTTTGTAAAGTTTGCATTAAATCTATGGTCTCATTCATTTAATGTAAGAGTGCTATTGTGCTCCATCCCAGACCATTAGACAAGCAATTTTCAATGTGTCAACCAAGAATTATTCTGTAACATAGCATCTCAAAGTTTTTTATTTAAGCCCCCTTTTTAGCTGAGAAAATAAAAATTGATATTTATGAATTTATACAATAGGTACATAAACAAATATTTAATAATAATAAATTATGAGGAAATTTATTCTAAGAAAACTTTAGTGCACATAAGATTTTTCTATTTAAAGACAAATTTAGCATTTATCTTAGTTATGAGAGGGACATGTTTATTTATTTTTACATAAATAAGTAAATATTTTAGGCTTAAGAGCATCTTTAAGAATTGAATTGAGTGATATTTTTATGTTACTAATCATCAATGCTACTTTACATTGAAAATTATAAAATATTAAAAAATGACAGAAGGATGGTTAGGAAAATTTCAGAATTTGATGGAAATTCTATCCTAAGTTGACAAAAGTTAATTTACCAACTTATTTACATGTGTACTTATTTAGTATGTGTGCACATTTAAATGTCTGTAGATATACTGTGTGTATCTACACTGTAACATATGAGTATGCTTGTGGATGTTCCAAGTTGATGTCAGAAGTATTCCAGCATGCTTCTCCACATTATTTTTTGACACAGTCTTTTCTTGACCCTAGAATTCTCTGATTATAACTTTCCTTGGTGATTACTTTTCTCTAATTTCTCAGTTTTAGAATTCCAGGAAGCTGACACAAGCACCCATCTCTCTTGTGGATTCTGAAGATTTAAACTCTGGCCTTCACACTTGAATTACTTGTGCTTTTATCTATGGAGCTATCCATTCAGACCTCTTAGATAACAATTTTAGGTTAATGACATTCATGTCAACAACCTAAATACCAATTTTTAAAATCAAACATTTTATGGATGTTCTACAAACCCAAAGATGTGCTAATTTGATAATTACTGCTGAGGAATGATGACAGTGCTGTAATTTTCTTAGTCAGTGTTCTACTGCTCTAAAGAGATGTCATGACAATTGGAA
This sequence comes from Sigmodon hispidus, assembly GCA_004025045.1. Taxonomy (NCBI): domain Eukaryota; kingdom Metazoa; phylum Chordata; class Mammalia; order Rodentia; family Cricetidae; genus Sigmodon; species Sigmodon hispidus. The sequence goes on along the minus strand of PVIH01014642.1, from coordinate 50,819 downwards.
CTCACAACCAAGTACTTAATTTGGGCTAGATTACAGTATCTGAGGTATAATCCATCATTGCCTTGGTGGACAACATGGTGGTATGCACACAGACATGATGCTGGAAAAGTGGAGAGTTCTACATTGGTATCTTCAGGCAACAGAAATAAAGGGACACTGGAAACACTATGGGTGGCTTGGGCTTTTGAAACAAAACATCAAAGCCTACTTCAAGTATAAAACTTTCTTTTATTTATTTAAAAAAGGTGTTTTTTCATGTATTCCCCTGCTCACCCATCCTTCCCTTCTCCCAGTCTCTCCCAGTCTGCCTTCAGTCTCCTCCTAACCAATCCAGAAGACTACACTTACTCCAACAAGGCCAGACTTTCTTGGAGTACCACTTCCTAGTGGTCCATCATTTATATATATACATGAGCCTATGGGGACCATCCTTATTCAAAACTCTACAGTATTACTGTGATTAGTTTGATTAAATTAATATGTTTTGTAGGAACAAAAGATTATGCTTATCCAATCAAAAACACTCTAATTCTTAAATTACAAGAGACTTCCACTTGAGCTGAAGTTTTTCCAGGAGCCTTTAATTATGTGTGTTGTGATGGGATGGAGTGCAAAGTGAACATGTTGTTTATTGAGAATCAATGGCTTAGGACTGTCATGTCCTGTAGCATGCAAGGCACTTACTGAAACATGTCAGATTTATTGTGTTTGTTCTTAATTAATTTGTAGCTACTGTATAATAAGAAAAATTTTCATGATGACAAATTTTTCAGAACCTCCACACTCAGGTACCATTATCATAGAGGATTTATTGTAAGAAGCTGGGCTATAGGCCATGTGGTAGTCAGGAACCAGAAAGTATTTCCTACTCCTTTTTTTTAAAAGTAATTTCTGATATCAAGAAATTCAAAGTTGCATCAGGTATTAGAAATAGGTTAGTTGAGTAATCATACAAGCATTTATTTGGATGTTGAGATTGATGTGATCCTAATATGTAAAGAAAATGGATTAATTGATATAAACACCTTGATAAACACCACTTAGAGAGTTCTACAAAAGAGTTGTATAATGTTTTAGTTTTTTTGAAATTAGTATTTTAAGGCATTAAAAATAGACTTGTAACAAGGACAAACTATTCAAAAGTGATATTTAATCTTTGGAAAGAAAATAATTGTCAGGATCAAAGTGAATACTTTTTATAATTTATTTACTTTTATTCTTATTTTATGTGCATTGGAGTTTTGTCTCCAGGAAAGTCTGAGTGAGAATGACAGATCTGGGAGTTATAGTTAGTTTTTAGCTGCCATGTGAGTATTAAAATTTAAACATAGGTTCTTTGGGAGATCAGTCAGTTTTCTGAACCCCTGAGCCCTCAAAATGAAGTACTAACTATGCTTTCATGTTAATACATATCAGAATGTTTATTTCACCTATAATTAAGAATACTTAAGATCTTTATCTTGAGAAAGCAAGCAATAAATGCTATGTTTTATGTTGAAATATTTTGTTCTTGCATAAATGCTATTTTGATTAGATATTTTTACAAGGATCAATTAAGCACACTTATTTATAGTAATGATTCATGTAATGATGCAAATTTATGGACTAATTTCACATTACACAGTAGGTAATATGCAAGTTACTACATTTACTAAATGATAGGAGACTTGCAATTATGTACAGTTTGTGTGTCTCTTAAATCTTATTTTTATGAGTAAATTATATTGGATATCATTCACCCATTTGTTATGGCTTTAACTGTAGCAAGATATTATGGGATAGAAGAAAACTAAGTTCAGAGAAATGATAGAATTTCCAGGAGATAAGGTTTGACTGTCTTGGTTGGCTGAGTTTTGCTTTTGAGGTTTGAATGCATGACCTATTCTTATAGGCATAGTACCTATAGAATAGTAAAACATATAAAATTTACAACTTTATATAACTGATAATATGACTAAGATAATCAAGGATCAGTTTAAATGATGGTATGAATATTTCTTTGACACTGCTTCTTTATACATCATTTAATAATTCAAGGCTCAATTATTTTTAGATCTTAATATTTTACATTGTATGAATAACTCTAATATCTTGAATGAATTATATCTAGACATAGGCCACTATTTACTATTAAATCTTACTACATATTAATCCTGCATTTTTAAAGGAAAATATTTCCTTTTAAAAGCTCACATGACTGAATTTTAAGCACATAACATAGTTTGTCTGTATTATGCAGTGACAGATAGCAACCTAGTTCAAGAGACAAATAAACTTGCATTTATATTGCTCAAGATGAGTCTAAGTATCAGTTTTAGTTTATATGTGTAAAACATCACACAGAAATTAGAATCTATGAAGGAGGAACATAAATTAGCAACATTTGTAGAATGTAAAACTGGTCCTATGCTAAGCCAGTTTCAATTAAAACAACCTTAGCTTAGGCTTTATACAGCCTGTGAGCTTTATGCTGAACTTTGATCTATAGACACTTAGATAAGGACAGTAAACTATAGAGTAGCCATGCACTACAGTTATCTCTCCATGAAGATAATAATTGCCTAAAACTTTAAACTTTTTACAATAGACATATGCAAGGCATAAATCCTGTAGGCTTAACTCACTAGAAGTTATGAACTCTTAATGTATACAGAAATTATACTATTTGCATTAAGATTTAAAGTTGAACTAAAATATTGTTGGATAGATATGCACAGTTGGAGATGCCTGTGTTCTTCTAATTATTTCTCTAGATTAATAAAAGTCCAGATTTTACATTGGTTTCCACAGCGTTTGCTAAAGTTATATATTGGTGTTGTCAGGCTCAGAGAAAATTCAAGTAGGAGTAGGAACCTGGGACTTATTCATTGTGAATGCACACAAATCTGATGACATGTTTTTATATAAAGAATTATTACAAATGTTCAAAAATATTATATTATTGATTGAAACTTAATTGAATGTGTAACTTAATTGTAACATAATGGGTATTTTCATGTCAAATAACCTAATGTCTTTCTGATTTACAGTCACTGGAAAAATGTTCAAGAGGAGGTACAGAATTTCTCCAGAAGGTATGATTTAAATTATCTAATTTGGTTAAATAATCAATGATTAAATTGCTCCATGTCCCTTAGTTATCTTCCTAACCTGATTTAATAATTTGTAATTATCTAAATATTAATCTTAAACTAGATTTTCTACATAATGTTTATTGCAGAAAGCAAACTTCCTTGGAGTTTTGATCATTTTGTTCTGTCTGATATATTTCCTTTCTTCTTCTCTTCCTCACTTTCTCCTTTTTTTCTTTATTTATTCCTTTTTTTTCATTCATTTCTTTTTGCTTGTACTGCAAATTTTTCTATACTTTTGTCAGGCTGACATTTTCTTGAGTTTCGTGAAAGTTTTTGTTATTGCCATTGTTGTTGTTAGTATCTTACCCCTTACTGATTTCTTCCTCAATAAAACAAAAAACAAAAACAAAAAAAAACTTCAAAATTTATTCTTTCTTTTAACTTGTTTTTGGAACTTGATTTTGTTAAGGTTCATAAAATATTTTGTGTCTACTCAGTTTTTTTTTTTTTCTAAAGAAATCCAAGAGAATCTGTGGTTTACAAGAGTTATGGTTCAATACATAGAAACATCTAAGAAAACATGCCTGTATGTAGTTCCTTACTTTCATTGTGTGGTTATGAATTTGGAGTCATAGAAAATTTCTCTATCCCTGCCTAAGCCATCATTCTTAGAACTCCATCAAACTTTATTTTCCAAAATTTGACTGTTTAAACAAATCCATAGATTATTTGAAAATACTAATTATTCAAACTATATAAGAGCAATCTTGTAAAATCAATCATACTTGCTTACCTAAGTAGACCTATTTAATAACACAGATAATAGATAATTCTTCTAGCTATTAAGAGAATTATATAAACTTCCTAAAAATAAAATAAACTTTCTAAAAAAGAATGGTTTCAGTGGTTGATACTACGAAAGCATGATAATCCAACAAAGTATCATTATCTCAGTCAGGTCGACAGTTGCCAGTCTTGAAAACTGTGTTAGTGATATATTGACATGATACATTAAAATTGTATTGACCACTGTACTCTGTTTCCCAAGCCCCAAGTCCTAGTCTAATCATAAAAAAAATACTAGACCAATCCAGCAAGAAGTACATTCTAAAAGTTACCAGAGCAGGATTCATCCCGACACTCTGTTATTATAAACATGAGAAAAGGACTAGCTAGAACCACGATAGGGAAACAGGTACCCTCCATTTCAAGAAGGAAATGTACACATATAATAAGAAGTAAAAAAAATTAAATAAATTGTCTACTTTATATGAAATTGATGTGAATTCATTTGCCCAACATTTCTATCAAATAGGCCATACAAATGTGTAAGATATTATTGACAGAGACACTATCATATATTTTCCTGCTGATCTAATATGGTTCTAAAAATAAACCTTAAAAATATGGCATTTATTAGCTGTAAACTACCTGTATGCTTTAGCACTTAGAGAATATACTTAACATGTATAAGTTAATTCTCATGGTGGTTGCTTATCTCCTCTGGGATTTTTGTTTGTTTGTTTGTTTGTTTCTCACATTCTGGGGCCACTCTCATACCATATTTGCTTCCTACTTTAATACTTAAAAAAATATATATATCTTCCTGAGCAAAATATCACAAACCCCGAAAGATAAGCAGGGGATGTATTCACTCATTAGTGGACTTTAAACAAAAAAGCAAAAAGCTAAGCATGTCCAAGCTGCAAACTTGCATGTGTAAGCTGCATTGAACAGCTTGGGATTGGAAAACATCTTGGATGGGCACCTTGGAGCCCACTCTCTCCAGAGGAACACCTGACCCAGTCTTGATGGTGGAGTGAGGAAAGTGGATCTGCCTAAGTGGATGCTGAACTAAGCCACCTTGGGACCTTGGGACCTCCTGCCCTAGCTGGGGAGGAGATAAAGTGATGTGGAGAAGAAAGAGTGACTGGAATGGGCAGGAGGGCTAAGGGAGTTTGAACAAGGGTATACTGGATAAAAAATATGACTTTATTCATAATGAAAAGAAATTAAAAAGAAAAAAAAGTGTATGTTTCAACTATATGGTTTGATGTGACTTTGAGGACTTTTGTAGCCTGAAAACACTTTAATTTTTTTCGTCAGGATGAGACAAACTACAATTTACTTGGAGAATAACATAAAGTAGCATTGTCTTAGTTTGGGATTTTTATATAGTCCTATTTCCCTTCTTTTGTGCAGTGTTTACTTTGAGGTTGTCAACAATTCTTTTTTTTTTTCCTTCTTTATTTATTTTGTATTTATCAAGGAAAGCAGTAAATTGAATTTAAAATGCTGATAAGTTAACAATAACTATAAAGAAAATAAAAATCATAAGCATGGCTTATCAAGGGTGATAATGCAAATAATTTGCTACACATAAAATTACTTTGTGTTCAGCTTTCCCTCTGAATTTTTTTTCTACACCTGTATATCCTTATTCAAGGTCCCTTCCGCCTCCCATCACATCAGGTCATTTTTTCTTCTCCACAACTCCCCATCCCCTTCCTGGGCAGGCAGCAGAGAGTCCCATGGTCCCACTGATCCAATAATGCTTAGTTCAGTCTCCATTCCTGGCATATCCAGGTTTGTCACCCCTCCCTCAAGAGTGAGTCAGGTGTTCCTATAGTTGGAGTGGGATCCGAAGGGTCAGTCCAGGGTGTTTCTGATCCCAAGCTGTTCAGTGGTTGTAGTTTGCATCTTGGGCATGCTTTGCTTTTTTCTTGTTTGTTTGTTTAGAGACCACTAATGAGTGAGAACGTCCCCTGCTTATCTTTCTGAGTTTGTGATACTTCGCTCAGGAGGATATTCTCCAAATCCATCCATTTGCCTGCAAATTTTAGGGTATCATTTTTTCTTACTGCTGAGTAGTATTCCATTGTGTAGATGTACCACAGTTTGTTAATCCATTCTTCAGTTGAGGGACATCTAGGTTGTTTTCAGGTTCTTGCTATTACAAATAATGCTGTTATGAACATAGCTGAGGTAATACCTTTGGAGTGTGAATGTGCCTTTTTAGGGTATACACCCAGAAGTGGTATTGCTGGGTCCTTGAGGAGATTGATTCTCAATTTTCTGAGAAACCTCCATATTGCATTCCAAAGTGGCTGAACAAGCTTACACTCCCACCAACAATGGAGGAGTGTTCCCCTTCATCTGCATCCTAACCAACATAGGCTATCATCTGTGCCTTTTATCTTAGCCAGTCTAACAGGTATTAGGTGGTATCTCAAAGTTGTTTTGATTTGCATTTCTCTGATGGCTAAAGATGAAGAGCACTTTTTCAGGTGCCTTTCAGCCATTCGTAGTTCCTCTGCTGAGAATTCCCTTTTTAGATCTGAACCCCATTTTTTGATAGGGTTATTCAAGGTTTTGGGCTCTAAATTCTGGAGGTGTTTATATGTCTTAGAGATCAGTCCTCTATCACTGGTAGGGTTGGTGAAAATCTTTCCCCATTCTGTAGGCTGTCGTTTTGTCCTGTAGACAGTGTCCTTGGCTTTACAGAAGCGTCCTAGCTTCAGGAGATCCCACTTATTGATTGTTGGTCTTAGTGTCTGTGCCATTGGTGTTATATTTAGGAAGTGGTCACGTGTGCCAATTCGTAGAAGTGTATTTCCCACTTTCTTTTCTATCAAGTTCAAAGTGGCTGGGTTTAAGTTGAGGTCTTTGATCCACTTGGATTTGAGTTTTGTGCAGGGTGACAGGCTCGGATCTATTTGCATTTTTCTACACACTTCCATCCAGCAATGCCCACACCATTGGTTAAACATGCTATCTTTTTTCCATTGAATGTTTTGGGCCTCTTTTTCAAAGATCAGGTGTTCATGGGTTTTTGGTTTAATGTCTGGATCCTCAGTTCTATTCCATTGATCCACAAGTCTGTTTTTATGCCAGTACCAGGCTGTTTTTATTACTGTAGCTCTATACTATAACTTGAAGTCAGGGATGGTGATACCTCCTGAGGTTCTTTTGTTGAGTAAAATTGTTTTGGCAATCCTGGCTTTCCTGTTATTCCAAATGAAATTGAGTATTGTTCTTTCAAGATCCAAAAAATATTGTGTTGGGATTTTGATGGGCAGTGCATTGAATCTGTAGAATGCCTTTGATAGAATTGCCATTTTTACTATGTTAATTCTACCAATCCGGTAATGGGAGAACTTTCCATTTTCTGATATCCTCTTCAAATTCTTTCTTCAGTGATTTAAAATTTTTGTCAAATAGGTCTATTACTTCTTTGGTTATAGTTACTCCAAGGTATTTAATACTATTTGCAGCTATTATGAATGGTAATGTTTCCCTTATTTCTTTTTTAGCTCTTCTATTTTTAGTGTATAGAAGGGCTACTGATTTCTTTGAGTTAACCTTGTATCCTACTACATTGCTGAAGGTGTTTATCAGCTGTAGCAGTTCCTTGGAAGAATTTTGTGGGTTGCTTATGTATACAATCATATCATCTGCAAATAGAGATAGCTTCACTTGTTCTTTTCCAATTTGTATGCCCTTAATCTCTTTTCGTTCCCTTATGCTTTAGCTAAAACTTTGAGAACTATATTGAATAGATAAGGGGAAAGAGGACATCCTTGTCTAGTTCCTGATTTTAGTGGAATTGCTTTGAATTTTTCTCCATTAAGTTTGATACTGGCTGTCAGCTTCTTGTAAATCACCTTTATTATATTTAGGTATTCTCCCTATATTCCTGATCTCTCCAGGGCTTTAATCATAAAGGAGCATTGGATTTTGTCAAAGGCTTTTTCCACATCTAAGGATATGATCATGTGCTTTTGTTCCTTTAGTTTGTTTATATGATGGATAATATTTACAGTTTTTCATATGTTAAACCAGCCCTGCATTTCGGGGATGAAGCCTATTTGGTCGTGGTGGATGCTATCTTTTATACATTGTTGTATATGGTTTTCCAAAATTTTGTTGAGAATCTTCGCATCAATGTTCATGAGGGAAATTGATCTGTAATTCTCCTTCTTTGTTTTGTCTTTGAGTGGCTTGGGTATTAGGGTAATTGTGGCCTCATAAAAGGAATTTGGCAATATTCCTTCAGTTTCTACTGTTTGAAATAGTTTGAGTAGTAACAGTAGTAAATCTTCTTTGAATGTCTGGTAGAATTCAGCACTGAAACCATCTGGACCAGGTCTTTTATTTTTGGGGAGGTTTTTAATGACAGCTTCAATTTCCTTAAGGGCTATAGGCCTGTTTAGGTAATTAATCTGAGCTTCATTTAATTTTGGTACATGGTACCTGTCCAGGAAGCTGTTCATTTCTTCTAGGTTTTCCATTTTGGTGGAATACAGATTTTTAAAATATGATCTGATAATTCTCTGTATTTCCTGGGGGTCTGTTGTTATGTCCCCCTTTTCATTTCTGATTTTGTTAATTTGAACACACTCTCTCTCTGTTTTTTGATTAGTTTGACTAAGGGCTTATCTATCTTGTTAACTTTCTCAAAGAACCAACTCTTAGATTCATTGATTCTTTGTATTGTTCTTTTTGTTTCAATTGTATTGATTTCAGCTCTGAGTTTGATTATTTCCTGCCGTCTACTCCTTCTAGGTGAGTTCGCTTCTTATTGTTTTAAAGCTTTCAGCTGTGCTGTTAGGTCTCTAGTGTGGGATTTCTCTAGGTTTTTCATATAGGCATCTAGCACTATGAATTTTCCTCTTAAGACTGCTTTCATTGTGTCCCACAAGTTTGGATACGTTGTGGATTCTTTTTCATTAAATTCTAGGAAGACTTTGATTTCTTTCTTAATTTCTTCCTTTACCCAGATATGGTTCAGCTGAGTGATGTTTAGTTTCCATGAGTTGGTAGGCTTTCTTTGGTTTTTGATGTTGTTGAACTCTAACTTTAGGCCCTGTTGGTCCCATATATTACAAGGGATTATTTCCATTGTTTTGTATCTGTTGATATTTGCTTTATGACCAATTATGTGGTCTATTTTGGAGAAAGTTCCATGAGGAGCTGGGAAATATGTATATTCCTTTGCGTTTGGGTGGAAGCTTCTGTAGATATTCATTAAATACATTTGCATCATAACCTCTTTTAGACTCCTTATTTCTCTGTTGAGTCTCTGTCTGGTTGATCTATCCAGGGTTGAAAGTGGGATATTGAAGTCTCCCACTATTAGGGTGTAAGAATTGATGTGGGATTCAAGCTTTAGCAGTGTTTCTTAATAATTCCACTCATGTATCTCTTCATTATATTAGTTTGTACATTACTAGTTACTCATTGAATGTGTCTGTTACTTTAAGGAAAATTTTTTCTTAGTTTAACAATGTAACATTTAACATTGTAAATAATATAAAATATATAACTAACTGTAATAATTGTTTTCATTATTTATTACCCATTTTACAGAAGGCTAGAATAATCTTTTCTGAATATTAATATTTTCATCAAAACAATGCAAATTGTAACTCACTTAAAAAATGTCATTTTCTAGATTTCTATCTTTTCCATTAATTCAAAGCATATATTTTAAATGTAATACTTTGATATTTTTTCCTGTAGATTTCTGGTTCACATCTCTTAAAATTAGGTTGTGGAATTGTCTTTTAGTCTTTCCTTGAAAATTTATAAATTGGAAACTAAATTTATACTAATAGTGGAATTACTAATATGACTTTTCTCTTGAATAAGCTAATTTATTAATCAACATTTTTTACTGTTTTTTAGAAACTTTACCCAGCCAGTGATATTCTTGTGATTGATATTGTTTTAATTTGTGACAAAGCTAAATTGTATTTATCTGTGTTTATGTATTAGAGTGATCTAACAATGTTTTCATTTACTATCCTGACACAATTTGGAGAATATATTAAGATATCCTATAATACAATTCATGTAAATTTGCCCCTTATGCCATTATTTCTAATGTTTTGCATGAGACAAGGAATCTGAGAAAATAAATCTTGCAAATTATTTTGGTCAAGGCAGCTTTTTGCATCAGAGGTTTTATCTTTCTCTATTTTCATTACTATTCTCTATTTTTCTCTTGAGTTTGTTTTGTGATTTCTAATAAAAACAAATGTTTAAAATTTCTTGTATTGATTCAAAAATAAGGAGGTGAAATATAAATTATGATAAGTTAATTATAATATCAAATCTTGCTCAAAACACTTTGAGGAAATATAAACCAAATAGGAAAACATTGACCAGTAAAGTTAAGCATAGATTAGCTACGTGCTAACCTATGTATTTCAAAGAAGAGAACAGAACACTCAGACCTCTTTCAGGTCAATACTTCAGACTGAACCTAGATCTTTGTCCAGACACTCCATCATTGAATTTTATCTTCAGCCTTAAGACAGACATTTGTAGTGGTTTTAAGTGAGTAAAATGTGGCATAAACAGATCTCCACAATGAATGATCACATGGCAACAAAGAATGCAAATGCTGACAGTTTGTAGATTCTATTGCAAAATAATAGGAATGGACAACAGACTTCTCCATATCATATTGAGATGTTTGGTAGGCATTTGGTGGAAGTGGCTTGGAGAATAAATAATCTGTATCTTCTGCTATCAGTGCTGCACTATTACTTTCTTTTTAGGTGAAAGTTGTCCACAATAGATTCAATGGTATTTTGACCTAAGAACACTTGCACTTGTATGTGCTTAAATGGTGTGCCCAAATGATGATATCAAATTAAACAGAAACTGGAATTTCGTACCTCTGTATTTCCCCTTTCTACACACGTAAGGGGAGAACACATATAGCATGAATATATTAATGGCTTTCACACATGTGTACCACAGTGTCAGCCAGAATTTTGTGATGTCATCATAGTTTTGAAAGCTTATGAAGGCACAAGGTAATATCTGTAATATGGTTATTATCAAATAGTATATATTATAGAGTCATTTAAATGGTAATCAGAAATTGAACCCTTTTCTTTTTCATTCCCTTATTCCTAATTAGTGTGTAAAGAGCTCATTTCTGAATATTATGTAACTATTTGAGTGGTAGATTGTGTCAAACCACTTTCTGTTGTAATAGCAATTCCTCAGACTCAGTAACATAAAGAATAAAGGTTTATTAGCTCTCAGTGGTTTTGAATTGAGTATCCAAATGGATAGCTCAAACATCATCTCAGCCTCTGGTAAATAACCTCCCATGGAATCATTACAGAAAATGGCTTGGCATGGAGAAACATAGAAAGCAGAACAGCGTTATGATTTTATCCTCTTCTGGTTAAAATTAGCTCATATTAACTGTGAAAGAGCTTCCCTTTGATAGCATTACCTGATTCTCATTATCTTTTGCAGATGCTATGACTAAACAACATTAACTTAGAGGTTTTATCTTAAGACAACATGGCTAGGGAATTTTATCAGTTTTTGAAAATGCATTTACCCTACAGGAAAAAAGACCTAATCTTGATCTCCAGCACCCAGACAAAAACTGGGCATGGTACACATGCATGTAATCCCCAGAATGATGAAATGTCCTTGGAGACAGGTAGTTCCCTGGGCTTTGGTGGCAAGGCAACATAAATTATTTGATAATTTCAAGTGTTCTGTGTCTGAGAAATGATGCCAGATACTGAGCACTGACACCCCAAAATGCATAAAACCCTTACATATACACACACAAACACATGCACATTCACACACACATACGTACATACATACATACAGAGAGAGAGAGAGAGAGAGAGAGAGAGAGAGAGAGAGAGAGAGAGAGAGAGAAAACAGAGAGAGAAACAGAGACAGAAAGAGACTATTTTTAAAGCATACATTGTAGGGTTCATATATCACAGTAATCACATTATGCACATTTCTTACATCCATATTATTTAATAGACTTTAGAATTCAATTTTCTATTGAAACATCACTGTTTGCTGTTGTTCAGAAGAATATGATTTTCTTCAAGGCAAGTACATGCTTTCAGTTGTCTTGAAGGCCATGATTTGCCTTTTTCATCTGTGGCATCAGCATCATTTGTTATTTCAACTTTCAGAATACTAATCATTTATTTTTCCCTTCTAGATATCCAAAATCAATTTTACATGTGCAATTCAAATTTCTAAATCTACCATTTTATTTTTAAAAGAATCAAATAATTCATAGCATATTCTTGTAAAGATTCTACAATTAAATAAACTTAGTTTGAAATAAAAAAATACCACAAAATATTAAATGCTTTAATACTCTACATCTCTGCATTGCTGGAGAATAAATGAAGCTTTGGGAAGTCCTGTCCTCAGGATGACTACCTATGAACACTACCAGCATTCTCTTTGTTTATGGTTTTCTTTTTATTTTCACACTATAAAATATTTGTGTGCATGTCTTCAGTTTATTAGTTATAAATAAGTTTTGATTGTCTTTTAAAGAACATATTAATGTGTTGCAGGAAGGAAAGGCCAGAGTTTTGTCTGATGTGTAAGTAGTTGTATTTACCCATAGGTGAGAATTATTGAATCTTATGAGGAATATAGACACTTAGGTAAAATATTCAGAAATCTAGCATCTCTACTTAGATAAAACTGAATAAATATTTTATTAAAAATTGGAAAATTTGTGACTCTAAGAGGAATCAACTAACTAAGGGAGCCTAACCATTATGCTCACGACTAATCACAGAAAGCCTACAAACTTATGGAAACTGAAAATCTCTACATTGAACCACCTCTGGGTCAGGGAAGAAGTTAAGAAAAAAGTAAAAGACTTTCTAGAAATTAATGAAAATGAATCCACAACATATCTAAACTTATGAGACACAATGAAAGCAATGTTAAGAGGAAAATTCATAAAATAGATGCTTATATAAAAAACCAAAAGAAAGCTCACACAAGAGGCCTAACAACTCAGCTGAAAGCTTTAGAACAATTAGAAGCAAATTCACCTACAAGGAATAGAAGGCAGATAATAATCAAACTTAGGGTTTAATTCAGTAAAAATAGAAACAACAATACAAAGAATCAATGAATCAAAAAGTTGGTTCTTTGAGAAAGTCAACAAGATAGAAAAACCTTTATCCAAACTAACCAAAAGACACAGAGTATTCAAATTAACAGAATCAGAAATGAAAAGGGAGACATAATGATAGACACTCAAAAATCCAAATTATCAGGTCATACTATAAAATCTACACTCTACAAAAATTGAAAACCCATAAGAAATGAACAGCTTTCTTTTTTTTTTAACTTTATTTATTTATTTATTTATTTATTTATTTATTTATGTGCCTTGGTGTTTGCCTGGAACTGGAACTACAGACAGATGTTAGCTGCCATGTGGGTGCTGGGAATCGAACCCGGGTCCTCTGGAAGAGCAGACGGTGCTCTTAACTGCTGAGCCATCTCTCCAGCCCCGAACAGCTTTCTTGACAAGTACCAATTTCCAAAATTAAGTCAAGAACAGAATAAAGATCTAAACAGACCCATAACACCAAATGAATTTGAAGCTATTGTTACAAGATTCAAAAATAAAAATAAAAGCCCAGGACCAGATGGTTTTACTACAGAATACTACCAGTCATTGAAAGAAAACTAATACCAATACTCAATAAACTGATCCATACAGTAGAAATTGAAGGAATGCTGCCAAACTATTTTTATGAAGCCACAATCACCTTGATACCCAATGTACTCAAAGATGCAACTATAGACCATTCTCCCTCATGAACATTGACGCAAAAATACTCAACAAAATTCTGGCAAACCATATACAACAACATATATAAAATGTCATCCATCATAATCATGTAGGCTTCATCCCAGAAATTCAGGGATGGTTCAACACATGAAAACCTATAAATGTCATTTATCGTATAAACAAATTGAAGGGGAAAAAACCACATGTTCGTCTCCTTAGATACTGAAAAAGCCTTTGACAATTTCAGCAATCCTTCATGATAAAAGTCCTGGAGAGATCAGGAATACAGGCAAAATTCCTAAGTATAATAAAGGCAATTTACAACAAGCCAACAGCCAACATCACAGTAAATGGAGAGAAACTCAAAACAATTTCACAAAAAATAGGAACTAGACAAGGCTATCCCCTCCCCTTATCTAATCAATATAGTTCTCATAGTTTTAGCCAAAGCAATAAAAGAATGAAAGGAGATTAAGGGGATACAAATTGGAAAAAAAGAAGTAAAACTATCTCTATTTGTAGATGATATGATTGTATACATCAGTGATCCACAAATTCTACTAGGGAACTTCTACAGCTGATAAACACCTTCAGCAATGTAGCAGGATGCAAGATTAATTAAAAAAAAAGTCAGTAACCTTCATATACATTAAAGACAAAGAGGCTGAGAAAGAAATAAGAGAAACATCACCTTATATAATAGTGGCAAATAACATTAAATAACTTGATGTAACTTTAATCAAAGAAGTAGCATATCAATTTGGCAAAAACTGTAAATCCCTGAAGAAAGAATTTGAAGAAGATATCAGAAAATGGAAGATCTCCCATGTTTCTGGACAGATAGGATTAACATAGTAAAAATGGCAATCTTACTAAAAGCAATCAACAGATTCAATGCAATTCCCATCAAAATCCCAACACAAATTTTTTACAGACCTTGAAAATCAATACTCAATTTTATTTGATATAACAGGAAAGCCAGGATTGCCCAAACAATTTTGTTCAGCAAAGGAACTTCGGGGAACATCAATATCCCTGACTTCAAGTTATACTATAGAGCTACAGGAATAAAGACAGCTTGGTACTGGCATAAAAGCAGACTTGTGGATCAATGGAATTGAATTGAAGACCCAGACATTAACCCACACACCTATGAACACCTGATTTTTGTCAGAGGCCCAAAATATTCAATGGAAAAAAGATAGTAATCTTCAACAAATTGTGCTGGCATAACTGATTGGCAATGTGTTGTAAAGTGCAAATAGAACAAAGCCTATCACCCTGCACAAAAGTCAAATCCAAGTGGATCAGAGATCTCAACATAAAACCACCTATGCTAAATTTGATAAAAAAGAAAATGGGAAATACCCTTCAATTCATTGGCACAGGTGACCAGTTCCTAAATTTAAGATCAACAGCACAGACACTAAGAACAACAATCAATAAGTGGGATCTCCTGAAACTGAGAAACTTCTGTAAGGCCAAGAACACAGTCATTGAAACAAAACAACATCCTACAGAATGAGAAAAATTTTCACCAAACCTGCAAGTGAAAGAAGACTGATATCTATAGTATATAGAGAATTCAAAAAACCATAGCCCAAAGTCAGAATAACCCAATGAAAAAATGGAGTTCAGAACTAATAAGGAACTTCTCTGCAGAAGAATTACAAATGGCTGAAAGGCACTTGTAAAAATGTTCAACATCTTTAGCCATCCGAGAAATGCAAATCAAAACAACTTTGAGATACCATCTTATGCTTGTCAGAATGGCTAAGATTAAAAATGCAGATGACAGTCTATGCTGGAGAGGATGTGGAGCAAAGGGAACACTTCTCCATTGTTGATGAAAGTATAAATTGGTTCAGCCACACTGGAATGCAGTATGGTGATGTCTCAGAAAACTGAGAATCACTTTCCCCAAGGATTCAGCAACATACTAAAGACACACATTCACATTAGCTCTTCTGTGTTCATAGCAGCATTATTCATAATAGCAAGAACCTGGAAACCACCTAGATGCCCTTCAGCTGAGGAATGGATTAAAAAACTGTGGTACAACTACACTATGGAGTACTACTCAGCAGTAAGAAAAAATGATATAGTAAATCTCACAGACAAAAATTTAAATGTAATTTTTTTTAAATCACAAAGCTTTTACAAAATACAAACTTCAACTTATACAGACAAAACCTAAGATGAAAATCCCTAAACCTATCAAATATTTGTACTACTAAAAATACTCAAACTGGAAGGAACAAAGCAGCTTTTGCATTCATAATGGCTGCAACATGATTCTCCATTATAATTTATCTTTAAACACCAGGAATTTATTTATTTGAATAATTTTGAAGATTTGTAGTATTATATGGCCTAGTGAAAATCAACTAACATTCAAGTGTACAACCTCTTCCTTAATATATTTAAATCTGATCATATGCAACCTAACATGAAGAGTTTTAATAATTCCATAGCTATTACTTTTAAAACTTTAATAAAACACAAATATTATAAATAAAAAACTGTCAAAATTGTTAAAATCAATAACTCATTTGACCTTTTATGCTTGGGGGAGTGTGGAACAAGGGGAATATTTCTCTATTGCTAGTAAAAATGAAAATTTGTAAAACTACTATGGACATAAACATGGTAGTTCCTCAGAACTATCTCAAGCCTCAGCTATAGCAAACACGCTTAGGCCTATACCCTAAAAAGAACCATCCTACTGCAAGGAGACTTACTCAACTATGTTCATAGAGACTTTATTTATAGAATACAGATATTGAAAATGTTGGCTTTTCATGTGAGAAGAGACATACACTACCAGAGGCCACACTAGAGTTTATTTGGAAACTTGCCAACATGGTATAAGGGAGTAGAAGCCAAAGAGAAAAGTGAGCAAGCTTTTAGAAACTTGTTCTTATAAGAGAAAAGTGAGCACAGATTTGCATAGCCATACCTAGATGTCCCTTCCATATGCAATGTGTTCTGCTGGGGCCATGTTGGGCCATTGGACTGGCACGTTTACCATGTAGTTGCTATGTGCCAGGAATTCTTACAGAAAATAATCTAGATTTTCCTCAGCCAAAAAATGGCAAGAAAAAATGTGGTATATTTACACAATAAAGCATTACTCATTTTTTTTTAAAAAAATAGACATTTTGAAATTTGCAGCAAATAGATGAAACTACAAAACAATCATCATGAGTAAGACAACTCTGACTTAGAAAGACAAACATAATATATATTCTGTTGCATGATCCCTAATTGGTATTAATAATAAAAACCAAGAACCAGATATTGGGGCAAATGCTAAAACATCAGAGAAACAGATAAACGACCCACAGCCACTTCTTACTTTGCCATCTCTTCAGTGAAAAAGGGAATGATCCTGTCTCCATGAATCCTTGTTTAAATAGGGAAAGCAAAGAAAACCAAAAATTTAAAATTGAATGAATGAAACTCAGACTTCTCTCATCTTATTATGCAATTCTTTGCCCAGCCATATCATTTTCTGCTTCCAACTTCCCAATATGGGGATTAAATGTGTGTGAAACAAGCACTGGAAGCAGAATCATAGGATCTCAAATGATGAAATTACAGGTGTGTGCCACGACTGTCTCACTCTGCACTTGAACTCAAAGAGATCTAGGTCTTTGCCTCTACCTCCAGAGAACTAGAATCAAGCATGTGTATCACCCCCACCTGACCATTTTGGCTAACTCTGTGAATGGCTCTGTCCTCTGATCTTTAAGAAAACTTTATATCCTTAGGGCCTATACAATATATCTTTATACTACCCAATTGTGAGTGGGTATTAGCTGTTAAGGTTAATAATCCACATGTCCAGAACTACCATGTGATTTCTCTCATGGTGAGTGGTCTTAAGTCTCAATTATACAGGTGTGTGTTATTGTGAAGATATGAATGGAGTGTCACTATTGCTTTGCTATACTGGTCATTACAGTCCACAGATAATACAATGTTTTTCTCCCTTTTCAGCTTTTATAATATGTTTTGGTATTGTGGTAGAAAAAGAGCTTTTAGGGCAGAGTCCTCTCTTGAATCTTGGGTCTGAACTGTGTGGTGTTTTTAGCAATAGAGTTTTACCATAGAAGTATGGGAGACAAGTATAACAGCAATTAGCTGTGTTTTGGTAGTAGTTTCTTGGGATATCCTGATTAACAATGCAAATGAATGTTTCCTATGTCTGACACTAGGTTTCTTTCTCAAATAGTCTATGACACTTAAATTAATAGAGAGAATTGTCTTACCAAGTGGCTAACGTTATTTAAGCTACATATACAACACACACACACACACACACACACACACACATACACATGAAATTTTATGTAAATATATAATTATTCCCTAAGTCTTTTCAAAATATTCTTCATGTTATTTATCCGATTTTCCTTCATCTTCTTCTCTTTTGACCTCACTCTTCTTCCTAATATATCTCCCTCTATATTTTTTTATACAATCCCTTTCATGTCCCCTATATCTGGCTATTCTACTTTCTAGGACACCATTCTATGGTAATGTTTTCCTTTCATGGTTTCTATAATTATGCCAGATTATATACTAACATCTGAATATTTGGGGATAGAAATTACAGATAAAACATGCTGTTCTTTATTTAAAAAAGTTTGATTACTTTGAGAATCTCATATGCTCTCATTTTATTTACCTTTTTATCTCACCTTCCTTTTAACTCTCTTTTCTTACTAACTTTTATGTGGCTTTCAGAACTTTAAATTAAGGTCTTTATATTTGTGAAAGCCAGCTTGACTTGGGTCCAGATTTGAATAAATTCAATTAAAATAATATATACACATATGTATACTTTTTTCCATAACTGAAAGTAAATTAAAAGAACACTTGTTCAAAATATTACCCATTTTACCTGCTCATAGAAAGATATTTCTGGCTTTGTGTGATAGCACATGCTTTTAATCCCAGAACTTGGAAGGTAAACACAGGCACATCTCTAGGAGTTTGGAGCCAGTCTAGTAGGGCTGTTATCTAGAGAAATCTTGTCTCAGAAAAATCTAACTAAACCAAACCATATCAAAACAAACAAGACAAAAACTGGTTTCATCATGAATTTACAAAAAGTATGTATTGAAATATTCAAGGGATTTATTAATTCTTGGGAAATAAATATTTCTTAATGATCAAAAGAGCACACTCTTGCAAGATTTATTTTTGATCTATAATCCCTATTCCTTTTTATTTCATTACTATTTTAACATAAAATCATATTTGAGAAAAAGTTACTAGGGATGTGCTTCTATTTAGGATATGGTCATTATTTTGTCATTTTTATCCCACATTTTTAGAAGGTTTATATTACTATTACGACTCACTTTAAAATACAGCCCTTTTGCTGCTTTGCATGTGCCCATGCTGTTCTATGTGACTCTTCTATATTCCAAAATGCTGTTGTCAATTTTGTTACTACATATTGAATCATTGCTTTAATACTCTTGTAAAGACTTTTAAAAATGCACCCAGGCATATTCAATCAATTGTAAATGTTTCCTTTAGGTTATAACAAAAGAAATTTTTATATTTAATTTTTAAAATGTTTTTTGGTGAAAATATTCTGAATCAACAAATAGCTTTAGAGATTGATGGCCTTTTAAATTTCTCAAACATGAAAAATAAATATGATTTCTCTATAAAACAGCTACCTATCTGGATACTGATTGTTTTTAAGAATTCACAAAAGGAGTATGACTTTAATAATATTTAGCACTAGCTAAGCTTACAGAATTTCTGGAAGATAGACATGTCATCTATCCCTCTTGCTCATTTTTATTTTTCTAGTGTCCATTTACATGTCTATTATTTATATCTAAGTTGAGCTAAGACATTGTGTTAGAAACATGAATTTGTGCCCTAAAAGTAAAATCCCAAATATTGCATGAATCCTAATCAGTCTTAATAATAAAAACACAGAGCCAAATATTGAAAGAAAGCTGAAAGATTAGAGAGATGGAGGAAGAAGCCTCAGCCACTTTTCATCTTGCAAGCTCCTCAGCCCAGATAGAAGGGGGTCATTCTAAAATGAAAAATTTAAAAACATACAATCACTCTAGGACCTATAATTTCCTGAGTGAAGTGAATGACTGACAACCAAATCCTTAACAGAGTGTCACTTGCTCCTGACAAATTTCTTTCCATAAATAGACATAATTATAAGACACTTACAAAAATTCCCTAAAAATTGACAATATATTTACTTTAAAAATATCATTTGTGATTAAAATGCTGAAGATCATGTCCATTTTATGATTTGACACAATAAAAGTAAGTTTGTAGTTACATATTTTAGTAACATAACCAAACATATTCAGTGATGAAAAGCAGTACTTTTAAAAATCAATAACACAGTAGATTTCTCCTCTCTGAATTATAACCCATAGGAATGAGAACATATGGCAGAATATAAAAATAAATACAACTGCAGAATGCTGAATCTTAAGAAAAACATCTCAGATTCTTATACGAACATATCTTCTATATTTTCCCTTCTGGGGATTAAAGCGATTCTTGGATTCATAATCAGTTTCTAATTATCTTGTTTTGGCTTTTGTTAGAACAATGAATTTTCACCAGTTTTTCTCTTCATGGTGGAAACTATACCAGAACTATTTTATATCATAGCTAATATGAACAGGTTGGTTTTGTTCTATGACATTTCTTTAGGCGACTCAATCTTAGTAGTCATTTATTATGCACCACTCATCTGACACTCAGCCTTTCAGCTGATGTTTCTGAAAATAGTTTTAGTTAATGACTAAAATTAGTCTGCTCTGATAATCATCTTCAAGTTATATATTAATCAGTTATTGTAAAAGTTCTTTAAAACTATTTTACTCATATAGAGTAGTAAATAACCATCATTTATAATAAAAATTTATATTAACTGATAATAATTCTTTATCATAGATACCCTTATTATACCACTATTCTTAAATATTTCATACATATTTGTTTTCTACATATTATTTAACTTTGTGAATTTCAAGCATATAATTCTAAATCATATATTTAGTAAATGCATTATATAACAGCCATTCTTTTTTTGTTCTTAGATTTTTCCCAATTCAGTCTACATATATATAATGTGTTAATAATTTTAGTTTAAGTGAAGTTACACCATTGGGGTGATAAGGCTCACTACAAAGCCACACACTTTAAACAAAAGAATCAAAAACAACAGCAATCCTTTGTCCCAGCCAGCAGGGTCTTCAATGTGACCTGAAACTGGAGGTGAGACAAATGAAAAAACAGGAACAAGGAGGAATTTTCACTCAAGCTTTGGCACACTTTATTCTTCCAGCCATGGTTTAGATAGAATCTCAGAGTGTGAAGAATGTATGTAGCAGGGAGGAAGGGGAAGATTATTCAAAAAAGGTGGCAAATCTGAGAGGGGGAAGGTAAAGGACAGGGTAGAATTAATATGGAAATCTATCTGTTTTCAGTTGAATGCCTGGAGAATGTCTCCTGCTGGTCTGAGAGAATCAAAGGAAGCTACCTGGATTCATGGCCTAGATTAAAACAATAAGGGGTGTAGTCTTCTGGCTGGCTACCAAGGGTGTAAAGTGCTGTTAAATGGCTAATTGTAGAAGCTAATTTGTAAACTGAAAAATGGCTAAATTAGGCTTTGGCTCCAGACAACCCTTAGTGTGAGTCATGAGAAACTTTTTCTAGTTGTTGATAAAGGAAGTCTAGTAGACTCCACAAACAATATAGGCTGCAATATACCTTCCAGGGGTTAAGATTGATGGAGAAAAAAAATCTCTATTGTTGGTAGTGGCTGTGAACAAATTGACCAAGAGGTAACCTAAGAGAATCTTTCCTGAAGACTAGCTCTTATAATATCTGAAAGTGCTTTTCAAGCAGCCAGCTGAGCAGACAATCACTAGTTCCACCCAAATATGTTGCCTGTAGAAAGCAATAGTCACTAGCATGTAGGCTATCAGAGGACAGAGTCAGTCACAGATTTAGCCATGAATATCAGTGAGTGGTGACACACACACACACACACGTTTAATCCTAGCACTTGAGAGGCAGAGGCTGAGATCCTTCTGGATCTCTATGAGTTTAAGGCAAAAGAGATTCAGGAGGTGGTAGCATACCTTTTTTATCTCAACACCTGGAATCCCATGCCTCTGCTCTCAGTACTTGGGAAACACATATACCTTTAATTACAGCCCTAGGAAAGTTGAAATAAAAAGTAATATGGTGGAGGAGAGTAAGAAATCTAAGTCAAGAGGAGCCAGAAGTTCTGTCCTTCACAGAGGAACCCCTTCTATTTGGGCTGAGGAGTTTGCAAGGTGAAAAATGGCTGAGGCTTCTTCCTCCATCTCTCTAATCTTTCAGCTTTCTTTCAGTATTTGGCTCTGTGTTTTTATTATTAAGACTTATTTGGATTCATGCAATATTTGGGATTTTACTTTTGGGGCACAAATTCGTGAAAAAACCATTTGCCTATGAAAGGCCATTGTAAGAGAAACAAAGGAGACTTCCCCTCCCCACCAACTCTGCTAATTGTAGAAAAATGTTGCACCCTGCTCCCATGCCCTATAGCAGGAAGTTAGCCCGCCATGCTTAAGTGCTTAAAATATCTGATGCATAAGGTAACTCAGAATTCGTTTAACCATCCGAATTCCGAGAAAAACCACAAAGACATCTGGCCCGACTCCATGACTTCACCCTGGAAGACCCCCGCTCCCCTGCCCTGGTAGAACTGCCCTAGAAAAGGCCTGCGAGCCTTAGACTCGAGGTCACTAGCCTCATCTCCTGCTGGTGACCCGCGAGCTCATGCTTAATAAAGCTTCTGTGTGACTCGATATCGGAGTGAAGCTCTCTGTTTTGGGGCGCCGACTCTAACACCTATAACTTTGCAACCACAGGCACAGGCTGGAGCTACAGGTGGCTGGCTAGGACATTTTCTTTTCAGAGTTAGCCTCTTATCACCAGCAAATTCTGAATTTCAGCCAGTTCCTACCAATGGTGTTTCTTCTCCATGATCTTCTAAATGGGTTTTTCAGATAATGGGTTCTTTCTTGCTGTGAGATGTGGCTTTTCCTAGACTCCTTCCTCAAGCTGTTGCGCCTTCTCTCATAGGCATCTGAATCATTAT
Organism: Sigmodon hispidus; assembly: GCA_004025045.1. Taxonomy (NCBI): domain Eukaryota; kingdom Metazoa; phylum Chordata; class Mammalia; order Rodentia; family Cricetidae; genus Sigmodon; species Sigmodon hispidus. The sequence goes on along the minus strand of PVIH01014642.1, from coordinate 27,970 downwards.
TGTCAATAAATTTGGTAAATAAATTGAGATTCCTTAAAAGAGAAAATTAGTTTAGGACAGTGAAAAAGTTTTTTTCACTTAAAAAAAGGAAAACAGTATTATAATGCAAATAATTTGGTCAATGTTTGACAATACTCTAGATGTTTTGAAAATAGAAACATTTAAGGATACTATAATTAATGTAGTTGAGACGAACATAATGTCTCTTATAAATATTATTTGTTTGATCATTCTTGTTTTAGCCCTAAAAAGTTTGGATTATATAAATGACAAGTTGGTTGATATGAGTACCAAGATATAAGTATTAGAAATCATTAAAGTAGATTATAAAAAATATTCAAACCCCGAGAGAAGAATTTAAAGGAGAACCAATCTCAACATTACCTAAGGCTTTCAAAGAGCCAATTTAATTTATCCAATAACTTTATAGCAATTGCCAAATGATAGAAATTCCCAGACTATGTAAGAGTTAAATGGACTCCGGTGCAAATGTTTGATTTGAAGAAATTCAGGAAAGCAAGAGTTTTTACATGCATTCACCTTTTGTAAAGCAGATGCCAAAATCTGGTCAACTTGTAATAGAATTATCCTTAAACACTGGACAGATATTTTTAGAGTGGTTTTAGAGGCTGGACCCCAATTACAATGGATGACCTGGTAGAAAAAATGAAGCTGACACCATTGAACAACCAAGGAGGACTAAAGATATTGAAATCACCCAAAACCAACTTTTTAGGAGGGAGATTATGCTAATGTAGAAAGGTAATCTCTATTTGATGACTACACCCTGGCTTTATGACATATATCAGTCTTGCATGCTTGGGATGTAATTGAAGAAATAGGAAGGAAAATTAAGTAGTTTAAAAAAGTGTTACAAGGTTCCAAAGAAACCTTCACTGATTTCTTACAAAGATTGCCATCAGCAGTAAATAGACTGGTACCAGATTCAGAAGCTAGACAAATAATTATTGAATTTCTGGCTTTTGAAAATGCTAATTTACAATGCAAACTGATAATCAGGCCATTAAAAGTAAAATCAGCACCCTTAGAGGAAAGGATCTGAGATACAATTAATGTAGAATCATAACCATGATGATGCTTGGGTAGAAAAAGTTATTTCTAGATGTTTAAAGAAAAATTAAAATATCAAATGCTACAACTGTAGAAAGCAAGATTACTTAAACAGAATTGTAAACAAAGCAAACTGGAAACAATGTTTTTGCTAAGAATGACCCCAACAGAATGCCCATCCTGCTGGAGTATACAGGAGGTGTGACATAGGCAAGCATTGGACTAACAAATATCGATTAACAAGGAATAGACAAGGTAACTTTTTGTCTTCTGGAAATACACTGAAAATGCCTATAAAAAACAACAATAACAATAACAAAAACTTACTGCTCTGGACAATAAAACAGCTATGGAAAGTAGAATAAAAATTGTTAAAAATCATAAAGTGAATATTTTGGCAAACCTATAAATAAAGATCAAAATTAAAAATATGAACAAATGATCTCATTCTTGAAGATCTGTTAGACATAGATGTATATATAACAATAATTGCACCAGAATCTTGCTCTCCAAATTGGCCCCTTCAGAAGGTAAGTGTTCAGCTTTTATGGATGGATTGAAACATTATCTCAGGTAAAACAGAGTGTGGAATGGCGTGAATGTGTAAGATCAGAATAACCAAGAGGAAAATTAAAACTATATGTGGTTAGCATTGCTATGAATTTATGGAGATGTAATTTATTACAGCAATGGAATACTCAGCTTAAAAATTCTCCCCAACCTCAGAAACAAACCATAAACTAACATATATTTTTGGGAAAATATTAGAAAGTATTATAGAAATCATTCACTTACTATTCTGTTTGTACAAAAGCAAGGTACAACAGCTGCTGATCTTTCAAAGACAACAACAGTTCTAACTTTAAAATGATTAACAGGAAACCCTATATTTGTTTAGAAATGGCCTTTAACAAGATAGAAATTGCAAGCCTTAGAACAGCTAGTTCACTAGCTATTAAATGCTCAGCATATTAAAAAGTCAACCAGCCATTGAAATATTTTTGTATTTGTTGTCAAAAACAAATCTGTAAAATAGAGAATGGCAACAGATTAAAGAGCCATTAACAAGGTGATTTAGCCAATAGGATCTGTCCAATCCAGAATTCCTTTACCTACGCTTATACTTAATATCTGGCCTTTTATAATTATTGATTTAAAGGACTTTTTCTTACTATAACTCTACATAAAAAAGACAAAGAAAAATTTGCCTTTACACTACAAACATATAATAATTCTCAACTTGTAGAGAGATATCAATACAAGGTTCTTCCATAGGCAATGTTAAATAGCCCCACTCTTGGCCAATATTTTGTTCAACAGATTTTAGAAGTGATACTTTAACAAATTCCATGATTTATCACTTACCATTACATGGATGATATTCTAGTAGCTGACTCAAATAAAAATACTTTAAAAAATTGAAAAAATGAAAAAATATGCCTCCCTGGGGATTACAAGTTGCCCCTCAGAAATACAAATAGAAATTCTATTAATTATTTAGTATACAAAAATATGTCTACAAAAATTAGACCACATAGATACAAATTAGGAGAAGTAGATTGTAGACTGTTAAAAAATCCCAAATGTTACTAGGAGACAATTCCAATTTACAGACCACTATTGGGATAAAAAATATGAACTGGACAATTTGTTAAAAGCCTTAAAAGTTTTGTGACAGAATTTAAATAGTCCAAAAGAATTATCAGCTGAAGACAAAAGAGAATTGGATTTACTGGAAAACAAATTACTAGATGCACATGAGCATCTTGTGGATCCAGACCTTAATTGCATTCTGGTTATTTTACACTTTAAGCATTCTCCTGTAAGAATTTTAATGCAAATAAAAAATATTACATTAGAGTGGATATGCTTGGCAAATAAGCCAAGTAAAAAATTAAATACATACCTGGAAAATATTTCTAATTTAATTTTTAAAAGAAAATTAAGATTCCAACAATTGACAGAAATGGACCCAGCAGAAATTGTCATACCTTTAACTAATCATAAAACTGATTGGTTATGGGCAGAAATTGAATCTTGAAACACAGCTTGCAGTAATTTTTGAGATAGATTAACAGTAAATAAATATCCCTAAAGCAAAATAAATCAATTCATAAAGGGAACTAACTGAAATTTTTCATGTTGTATGAAGAACTCTAATTTCTGGAATGTTTACATTTTATAGTGATGCAAACAAATAAGAAAGGAGAGTTTACAAAAGCAAATATTTAAGTAAGGGGGTTCAGAGCTTTTATAATTCTGCCACAAATCAAAATTACATTTAACTTTGATAGTATTAATATATTTTACAAAACCTCTTAACATAGTCACTGACACTTGGTATACAGAAAGAGTTGTTTTACACATTGAAACTGCTGACCTTATTCCTGACGTATCAAAATTAACTTTGTTATTTATTCTGTTACAAGAAATAATCAGGAAAAAGAATGATTTCTTACACACACACACACACACACAAATATATATAACACACATTTAAATCCAAGGCTCTTTATTACAAAGTAATGATAAAATTGATCATTTTTTTGATAGTAAAAGTACTAGAGGTCTCAGAATTTCATTTAAAAAATTATGCTAATAACAAAAATTTTATAAAAGATTTCTCTCTCACTTGTCAAGAACCAAAAAATATTGTAAAGAAAAGTCCTTCCTGTTACTTCTATAACCAAACTACATTACCAACAAAAAGTAATCCTAAAGATACACATAGAAATAGATTTAGCAAGTGGGTATATTTCATTTTATAGAATTTGGAAAATTAAAATATGTATACCACACAATTGATACATTTTCACAATTTTAATGGGCAACTACATCAAGCTTGGAAAGGCTGATTCTGTATTACACATTTGTTAGAAGTAATTTTCATGGAAATACCTGAACAAATTAAGACTGACAATACTCCAGTATATGTCCGCAGGAAAACAAATCAGAGGGTTTTTTTTTCACTTATTACAATATAAAGCATATTACAGTTATACTATACAATTCTATAGGGCAAGCAGTCATAAAAAGTTTAAATTGATTTCTAAAGAATATACTAAATAAACAGAAAGGGGTAACAAAGAACTCTAGAAATAGACTACACAATGCCTTTTTAACTTTAAATTTATTCAAAGCTAATTATAAAAAAACAAAGCTGTGTAAAGACATTATGCTATAGAAAAAAAAAACTAATGAGCTAAATCAGCCCATCTTCTTCAAAAATATCTTGATCTCAGAATTAAAACCAGGATATATAATATGTTAGGGAAGGGATTTTACTTTTATTTCTATAGTAAAGGAAAAGCTATGGATACTATCAAAATTAATAAAGACTTGCTTCAAACAAGAGGAAACTCTTGATAAGGGAAAATGATGGCTCATCTACCCATGTGACAATTATTTAAGTTGTAAGGAAGATTCACCATACAAGTGTCGGGGCAGTGTTCTGTTTTTGTCTTTACAGAAAACTATAAATACTCATCTTCAAGAAATCAAAAGACTTTGGGCATCTCTAGATGTCTAAAAAAAAAGAAGAAAAGGCTTTCCAGAAAAAAAAAAAATACAAGCAAAGAAAAATGAGATTTATGTGTACCAATATATTCGACAGGGTAAAATATTGCTGCCATATCTCATTAATTCTAAGAAAAGTTGTGGTCCTGACTTTAGTAGGAGTTAATGCTAGCTTTGAAGTTGGATTATGGCTCTCTCCTTCTCTAAACACAAGGATGCTTGTAAAAGAAAAATATAAAATCTCTGTATTATGTGAGAAGTGCCACTTGATATGAGACAAAAGAAAAAACATAATTAAGGAGCTACTTTATTTCTCCTAATCTCACAATTTTTTAAATTTTATTTTAACTACTTAAAAGCCTTTTCTTAATTATGAACTTTATATTAAAATTTATAAAATAAATATATGTTAAATATTTGTTATATTATAAATGGTTGCAAAAAGTACTAACTAATTTTAAAAAGGTATCATCTAGCTTCCTGTACATTGCTTTGGATTTAAGTCTATTAGTTTTCTGCAGTGAACCAATATGATACCTTAAGGGGAACTTTGAAGTTTCTAAAAGGATAACAGGGTCCCACAGAGATAATTTCATGTGGACAGTGATAATACCATTAACCTGAAAAACAACATCTAAAGATAAGCTTTGGACTACAAAATGCTCAGCATAATTTTGAGGTAAGATGATTCAGCCTTAAGAGATTATTTTAGTCAGGACTTTTGACAAGCCCTGCACTTTTCCATTATGCAGAGACTGGACAACAAATTGTACAACTACTTATTTTAGGATTTCACAATTGACCCAAGATTTTCATGTATAGGCTCCCCTAAAGATGCCATCACTTCCAGACAGAATTTAAATTTGAGAAGAAGATGTTCACATTCCCAAGAAGTGGGATGGGTGTTTTTTGGTCTTTCAGTAAGGTATAGATAATTGTCATTGTTTAGTCTGGTTGATTACACGGTATATTGGCAATGGACAGAAAAACAAAAGCTGAAAAAGGAGATTAGATTCCGTGTTTTATTTAAAAAACAATAAAGAAAAAAAGGGTGTACCAATATGACAGGGTGAAAGGATAGTTCATTGAATCTACTATTAAAAAGCAACTACTAGTTTTAAATAGTTTACATAGGATTGGATTTTTGTATATTGGATACAAATGGTGTATATTGATACAAAGTTGTGATTAATTTTGCTACTGTACATATATTTCTACTCTTGTTTAAAATATTATACCAATGTAGCTTATCTAACAATGTAATACAAATTTCTAGTGCTTGGAAGTAGTTATTACCAACTAATTAGGATATAAAGAAATGCAAGTTTAGTTAGCTATTACAATCAAACATCATATTAGATATGTTTTCAAGTTCAAACAGAGATATATTTTAGGCAGTTTGTTATCAAAAACTTCAGAGATCCACAGAATATCACATTTAAGATACTTTAATTATATAGATTATTTTTATATTTTAAGATTCTGAGACATGTCTGTTTCTGCACAAAGCTACTTTAGAGAAGATGATGAACATTGAAAAACATCCATATTTTCCTAAGGCAAAGTAGATATGAGTTTAAAAATACCTTAATTTTCAGATAATTATGTCAAATATGATAGGTCTTTTGGCCTAAGTTGGATGCTCCGACATTACAGAGGGACCTTAGCTGATGGCTGTCCAGGCAGACAGATATTTCTGTCACTTCTCAGATATTTCGGAAGTCATTTATTTCACTTCTTGGTTGCTTAGTTAATATTATTTCCTTCTCTGGCCTCTAGGGTGTCGAAGCCTAGATAGTTATAGCAATAAATTTCTAGTTACAAATTTAGTAAAGAAACTCACTAAAAAAATATAAAGTGTATGTTTGAGAAACATAAAAAATAATTTTAGGTTGGTATTACAAGTTAGATAAAAATTGAATTAGGTAAAATCCTTTAGACTCACTAAGAATGGATAAATAATGAAGTATTTTCTCTGAATTTGTCAGTTGTTAATGGACTGGACATTATTAATGCAATTATTGCCTGTTTATATTACATATACGTATTGTTCTTATTTATACTGTTTTTCTTATATTAGTTATAATTCTTTTATTTTTGACAAAGAAAGGATATGCGGTGATATATTGTATATCTGAAAATGTTTGCCTGAAGATAAGAGAACAGAGTCAGCCAAAGATTCAGCCATGAAGGTCAGGGAGTTGTGAAACACACTTTTAATGCTAGCACTTTGGAGGCAGATGTAAAGATCCATCTTGATCTCTGTGTGTTCAAGGCAAAACAAATACAGGTGGAGGTGGCACACACCTTTAATCTCAGCACTTGGAACTTCATGCCTCTGCTTCCAATACTTGGGAAACACATATGCCTTTAATCCTACACTAAGAAAGTTGAAACAGGAAAATGATATGGTGGGACAGAGAAAGAAATATAAGTCAGGATGAGGCAAGAATTTAGATCTTCACCTATGACATTTTTCCCTTTTATTTGAAGCTTTGTCAAGGTTTGAAGTGGCTGAAGCCTGATCCTCAGTCTCTCTGATATTTCAACTTTTCCTTAGTTAGTTATCTGGCTTTAGGCTCTCATTATTAATACAAATTAAGATTTGTACAATACTGGTCAATCAATATCCAAAGGACAAATGAATATGAGGCTATCAGATAAAATTATACATTTACACCACAACAACCACAGCTAAGACTCTGGAAACACCTTGTTAAAGGTGGCAAAGAGACTGCAAAAGCCTGAGACCTGGGACATCTGCTGTGACAGAGGATCTGAACACAGAAACTCTCAAAAATATGTTTCCTTAAACAATATCTGCAAAATGACAATGTGAATTGATCACTCATTGTAGATGGGTGGAATTGTACATGCCCCTACAACTAGTAGAATTATGATGCTAAAAGATAGCAAAAGAGAGAGAATCAGTCTTCTCTACTAACAATACTCTTCATAGATTAGCCAGTTTTAAGAGATCACCTTGACAAACAAACAAACAAGAAAAAAGCAAAGCATGCCCATGCAGCAAACCACAACCACTGACAGCTTGGGATCAGAAACATCCTGGACTGACTCCTTGGATCCCACTCCCCTTAAAGGAACACCTGACTCACTCTTGAGGGAGAGGGGAGAAAGCTGGATCTGCCAGGAGTGGATCTGTAACCCTAACCCTAACCCTAACCCTAAGCATTATTGGGTCAGTGGGACCATGGGACTGTCTGCTGCCTGCCCAAGGAGGGGATGGGGAGTTATGGAGAAGAAAGAATAACCTGATGTAGCAGGAGGGGGAAGGGACCTTGAATAAGGATATATGAGGATAGAAAGTGTGACTTCTTTGTTAATAATAATAATAATAATAATAATGAGATCACCTTGAAATACATGGTGAGCAACACAATGAAATAAGTAGGTTGTATTTATAAATGTATATGTATGCATATTTATATGTACACATATAACAATAATAATTATATAATAAAAGACCATGAATTTGAAAAAATATGGGGGCATAGGCTGGCTAGATTTTTTTTAAACCAGCTAAAGGCATCAGAGAAGAAAAAAAAACCTCAGTTAAAGAAATGCCTTCATGAGATCCAGCTGTAAGGCATTTCCTCAATTAGATTAATGGGGACAGCCCAGCCCATTGTGGGTAGATGACATTCCTGGGCCAGTGGTCTTGGGTTTTATTATAAAAAAGGCTGAGCAAGCCATATGAAGCAATCCAACAAGTAACAGTCTTTGATGAACTCTGCATCAGCTTTTGTCCTCAGGCTTCTGCCCAGTTTGAATTCCTCTGTTGATTTCCTTTGGTGATGAACAGCAATGTGGAAGTATGAGTTTAACAAACCCTGTCCTCCAAAAGTAGCTTTTTGATCATGGTGTTTTCATTGCAGCAATAGAAACACTAAGACAGTAAAATAATAAAAAGAATCGAAGGAATGAGAGGGAGGGGGAAGTGCTAGAAATACAGTACTTATACATGAAATTCTCAAAAACTTAATAAATATATTTTAAAAGAGATTTTTCTTTTTATATTTCAAAATTTTATCTACTCTCCTCTCTTTTCTTGCACTTGACTGTAGTGAGATTATGTTGTTACATTGTAAATAATTGTCTTGCCTATTGGTTTAATAAAACTACTGATTGGCCAAAAGAAGAAGACTAAGAAAACTCTTGGAGCAGGAAGAGCAGAGCATAGATGCCTAAGGGAAGACACATAGACAACAAAATGAGACATCAGCAGATTCAGAGGACAACTATGCTGCTCTGGGAAAGGGTTCATAGCTGTATGGCTGAACAAGGTAAGAATCTCGGATTAGTTTAAGAGTAAAGAGTTGGATGATGCACAGTTTTGGCAGAACACAATCTACACAATGGAACAACCAACCCTCTTAACACAAAGCAGATTAAGAGCCCTCAGACCAACAACCCACAAGAAAAAAACAAGAACTAACTAAAAGTGAATTGAGGAAACAGAAACAATGGGCAGATGCCAGTGCAAGCATACATACAACAATACAGAGATCAAAAAGACATATCCAGAAGAAGCAAGTGGTTTTATAGCTTCAAGACCTGAACATAACAAGAGGGAATAGAAGGAAATCACCTTAAAAACAGCTTCATTAAAACTAATTGTAGCCTTAAAAGAGGCTATAAAAAAGTCCCTTAAAAAATAGAACAAAATACAAACAGAAAATTAGAAGAGATAAATTAATCTGTGAAAAAATGAAGAAAACTGAGTAAGAGAAAACGAACAGGTGAAAGAAACTTTACAACAATTAAAAATTGAAATATAAGCAATAAAGAAGGCATAAGCCAAGATAAAGCTGGAAATAGAAAATCTAAAAAAAAGACCTGGAACTACAGATTCAAGCATAATCAAGAAAAATCAAGAGATGGAAGAAAAAAATCTCTGGAGTGGAAGACTTAGTAGTGGTAACAGATGCTAACAAAAATGACAGGAAGTGTCCATCATTGGTCATTAATATCCTCTAATATCAATGGACTCAATTCACTTATGAAAAGACACACCCTAACACAATGGACAGAAAAACAGAAACCATCTTTCTGCTGCATACAAGAAATGCACCTCACCTTTAAAGACAGACACAGAATTAGAGGAAAGACTTTCCAATGAAATGGCCCTAAGAAACAAGCTGGTGTAACCATTCTAATATCTAACAAAATGGACTTTAAACTAAAATCAATAAAAAGAGATCAGGAATGTCACTACTTATTCATCTCAGGAAAACTTCACCAACATAAAATTAAAATTAAGAATATCTATGTCCCCAAAACAAGGGCACCTAAATATGTAAAAGAAACACTTCAAAGGCTTAAACCCATATCAAAGCTGACATATTAATAGTGGGAGACTTAAATATGACACTGTCACCCTTGGATAGGTCAACCAGATAGAAACTCAAATGAGAAATAAGGGATCTAGTAGAAGTTATGAACAAAATGAACTTAGTAGATATATACTGAACACTCTACCAAAACAAAAAGTAATATATCTATTTCTCAGCACCCCATGGAACTTTCTCTAAAATTGACCACATACTAGGTCATAAAGCAAATATCAATAGGCACAAAAATGGGTATAACTCTTTGTACCATATCACTTAACCATAGTCTAAAGTCAGAGTTCAACATCAAGAATCATAGAAAGCCTACCAACTCATGGAAATTAAACATCTCAAGTTATGAGATACAATGAAAGCAGTCTTAAGAGGAAAATTTATAGCACTAGATGCTTACATGAAAAGACCAGAAAAAATCCCACATAAGACAACTATTAGAATAGCTGAAAGTCCTAGAACAATTAGAAGCAAACTCACCTAGAAGGAGTAGATGGCAGGAAATAATCAAACTTAGAGCTGAACTCAGTAAAATTAAAACAAAAAGAACAATACAAAGAATAAATAAAAGATTTGGTTCTTTGAGAAAGTCAGCAAGATAGATAAATCTTTTTCTGAACTAACCAAAAAGCAGAGAGAGAGTATCCAAGTCAATAAAATCAGAAATGAAAAGGAGGACATAACAACAGATCCTCAGGAGATCCTGAGAATTATCAGGTCATATTTTGAAAATCTATACACCACAAAAATGGAAAACCTAGAAGAAATGGATAGCTTTCTGGACAGGTACCATTTACCAAAATTAAATCAAGATCAGATGAAAGACCTAAACAGACCTATAGCACCAAAGGAAATTGAAGCTGTTATTAAAAGTCCCCCCCCCAAAAAAAAGCCCAGGCCCAGTTAGTTTCAATGCAGAATTCTACCAATCAAAGAATAGCTATTAACAGTACACCTCAAACTTTTCCAAATAGTAGAAACAGAGGGAACATTGCCGAACTCTTTTTATAATTCCAGAAAAACCCTAATACTCTAGCCACTCAAAAATACAACAATGAAAGAGAATTGCAGACCATTTTCTTCATAAACACTGATGCAAAAATTTTGAACAAAAATCTGGCAAACAGAATCCAACAACATATTAAAAAAATCATCCACCACGATCAAGTAGGCTTCATCCCAGTAATGTAGAAATGTTTTAACATATGGAAAACTGTATTTGTCACCCATCATAAAAAAAAATTGAAGGAAAAAATGAGACGATCAAATTCTTAGGTGCTGGAAAAGTCTTTGACAAAGTCCAACATTCTTTTATGATAAAAGTCTTAGAGAGATCAGGAATATGGGGAAAATACCTATAACATAAATGTGGCTTACAAAACCGAAGGCCAACATCAAACTAAATGTAGAAGATCTCAAAGCAATCCCACTAAACTGAGGAAATATGTTGGGAGCCAAAAACTACTTGGCCATATTTTATAAGTTAGCTCCTATAGCTAGCCAGCAGTCTTTACCCTAGATAGCAATTTACCAGAAGGCTACATCCTTATTGTTTTTAGCTAAACCATGACTCCAGTTAGTCTCCTTAGTCTCATTAGTCTCCCCTGATTCTCTCAGCTCAGCAGGTGACATCCTCCAGGCCTTCTCCTTTAACACTCTCAGCTCAGCAGGTGACATTCCCCAGGTCCTCAACTGATAACAGATAGATTTCCATATCAATTATACCCTGTCTGTTACTTCCCCTCACAGGCTTGCCACATTCTTTTGTATATCCCACCCCCTTTCCTCCCAGCTACCTGCATGGCAGAGATTCTGTATAAATATTGGCTGTAACAATAAAGCTTTGGAGGACTTGAACAGAGAGATTTGTCTTGTCCTTCCTTTCTTTGTGTTCCTGCCTTCCATTTGTTTCATTCCCAGATTCAGGTCCACGCTGAAGACCCTGCTGGCCAGGACAGAAATGGACAAGTTTGTTCCGTCTCCCCTTATTTATTCAACATATCTTTCAAAGTTTTAGCTAAAGCATTAAAGAACAAAGGTGATGAAGGGAAGGCAAAAATGGAAAAGAAGAAGTGAAACTATCTTTGTTTGAAGATGACATGATTATATACATAAGTGACCCACAAAATTCTATCAGGAACTTCTACAGCTGATAAACACCTTCAGCAATATAGCAGGATACAAGATTAACTCAAAAAAATTAGTATCCCTTCTATACACTATAGACAAAAGTGCTGAAAAAGAAATAAAGGAAACATCACCTTTTATAATAGCTGAAAATAGCATTAAATACCTCGATGGAATTATAACCAAAGAAGTCACAGATCTGTTTGATAAAGACTTTAAATCACTGAAGAAAGAACTTGAAGAGGATATCAGAAAATGGATAGAGCTCCCATGCACTTTGATAGGTAGAATCAACATAGTGTAAATGGCAATCCCACCAAAAGCAATCTACAAATTCAATGCAATTCTTATTAAAATCTCAATACAATTTTTACAGACCTTGAAAGAACAATACTCAATTTCATTTGGAATAACAGGAAAGCCAGGATTGCCAAAACAATTTTGTTCAACAAAAGAACCCAAGGTGGCATCACCATTACTGACTTCAAATTATACTACAGAACTATAGTAATAAAAACAGCTTGGTACTAGCATAAAAACAGACTTTTGGTTCAATGGAATGAAATCAAAGTTCCCAACATTAACCTACATAGCTATGAACACCTGATGTTTGACAAAGAGGCCAAAAATATTCAATGGAAGAAAGATAGTATCTTCAACTAATGGTGGAAATCCTTACAGGCATAGCTGGATGGTAGTGTGTAGAAAAATGCAAATAGATCTAAGCCTATAACCCTCCACAAAACTCAAATTCAAGTGGATCAAAGACCTCAGCATAAACCCAGCCATTCTGAACTTGATAGAAAAGAAACTGTGAAATAACCTCCAATACATTGGCACTGGTGACCACTTTTTAAATATAATACCAGTAGTACAGACACTAAGTGCAACAATCAATAATTTGGACCTCCTGAAACTGAAAAGCTTCTGTTAAAGGCAAGGACACAGTCAATATGACAAAATTACAGCTTACAGATTTTCACCAACCCTGCAAGTGACAGATGATTGATCTCTAAAATATATAGAGAATTCAAGAAACTAGAGCCCCGAACCGTAAATAAACCAATTAAAAAATGGGGTTCAGAACTAAAAAGGAAATTTTTAGCAGAAGAATTACAAATGGCTAAAAGGCACATGAAAAAGTACTTAACATCTTTAGTCATCAGAGAAATGCAAATAAAACCAATATTGAGATGTCACCTTACACCTGTCAGATTGGCTAAGATTAAAAACACAGATGATAGCCTATGCTGGAGAGGATGTGGAGCAAGGGGAACACTCATCCACTATTGGTGGGAGTGTAAACTTGTTCTGCCACTCTTGAATGCAGTAGAGTGATCAAACAGAAAACTAGAAATCACTCTCCACAAGGATCCAGCAATACTACTATTGGACATATGCTCTAAAGACACACAGCTATGTTAATAGCAGCATTATTTGTATTAGCAAGAACCTAGAAACAACCTAGATGCCCCACAACTAAAGAATGGATTAACAATCTGTGGTACATCTACACAATGGAGTACTACTCAGCAGTAAGAAAAAAATGATATCCTAAGATTCGCCAGCAAATGGATGGATTTGGAGAATATCCTCCTGAGCGAGGTATCACATACCCAGAAAGAGAAGCAGGGGATATCCTCACTCATTATTGAACTTTAAAAAATAAAGAGATGTTTTTGTATACAAGAGTTCGAGACTTGAACATAGCTAAATGACACAGTGCTTCACTCCTGCCTTGATGGACCCCTGCAGCGGTGTGAATGAGCAAAGGACTCATTTTGTTTAAGAGTTGGCCCCAGGGAATTTAATTATGCTTCAGTAAATAAATGAGTAGCATGAATGGGCTTGTTTGTAAATGGGAAGATTATGAGTGGTTGTGAAATTGAGAGGACTGATAGCAGAGTTTGATGGGGTACATGATATAAAATCACCAAATAAATAAAATATATATAATAAGAGTCAAGAGTTAACAATTTATATACCTCTGCTCTAGGTCAATCATCATAAAATTAATGCAAGCTTCTTTGTGTTTCTGTGGGACTGTACACTGCAGGTATGGACCACTAGACTGACAGGTTCAGAAACTTACATACTTGATCAATGCTATGACAAAGGCAACTTGTAGCTTACTCTGAGCCCAGTCCTGGCACCTAAGTTCTGGGTCCTATTTTACATCATCTTTTGTCCTCAATCTTGAATTTTTTTTTTTTTTTTTAAATTTTTTTTTTTTTTTTTTTAATTTATTTGCCTTGGTGTTTGCCTGAAACTGGAACTACAGACAGTTGTTAGCTGCCATGTGGGTGCTGGGAATCGAACCCGGGTCCTCTGGAAGAGCAGACAGTGCTCTTAACCGCTGAGCCATCTCTCCAGCCCCTCAATCTTGAATTTTTGTCTTTATACTAATTTTTTTTTCTTTTAGCTCTGTGATATAATTAGTATAAAATATTCTATAGTTTTATATTAGTTGGCTTTACATTACTAAAATGAAACACTCAGGGTTATTAATTGATAAAGAGAAAATTAATGCTTACTTATGCAGTGGGAAATCAGAAGCTATGCATGTAAACTGATTGCGTTGAAGTGCTGCAGTCGAGTGGGGCGTGGTCAACTGGAAAGAGCATCGAAAGTAAAGTCCCAGGATGAGAGAAGGCAGAAGAGGAAGCCAAGCCGGGCTGGCCCGGTTCCTGGACCTGTGGCGTGGTTAGGACGGACCGGGCGGTTGGAAACCCTCCTGCGCGCTGATTCCACACCCTTTTTTCCCCCTGAACAAAACCTTACTCTGTAAGTGATTTTTAGATAATAAATATTACTTAATATATATCTCACGGTGGGTTAATTACCGTAATGTACTTAGCTCATGGTTGTGTAGTTTCCAGTTCAAGATTTGATTTTTACACTCTCTCAAGTTTCTAATATGAACAAAGAACAACAGAGGTATAGTGTGTGTACTAGAGCAACACCCTCATAGCATAGCTGGAAAGCATAGAGATACTGCTGTTTTTTTTCTGAAAAATCCACTGGAAAGTCACAGTTCAAACAAGATAAGCATTTTTCACATCTCGTAGGTTCCATTGCATTCCAGTAGCACTTATCCCTACAAACTAAATCTTTAAGTGTGTAAGCATCTGGGAGATTCTTGACAAGACATAAGAAAAGTTTTCCACTGTAAAAAAAAGTCCTGTTTTTGAAAACTGTACATCATTTTTGTCTTTTACATCAAAGTAAGCAGTGGGTTTATAAGCAACTCTTTTACTGCAGTTTTCAAGCTCCGACAAGCTGTTGCTTCTGACTGTTTCAATGAATTTGTTATTATCTAATCATAACATTTATATACCATCTTTCTGAGTGTTCAACTGACCTTATCTCTAGGCCTTCTGATCTAATCAGGCAATATACTTTCTGATAACCAATCCAATGCTTTTGCAGGGTTCTTGTATATTTTTCTCCCTATTTGGTACACCTATTTTATCTACTTCACTGACTTCTAGAGATCTATTTTTTTTTTTTTTTTTTTGGTCAATACATGTTTTGATTAAGTTTTTTTGAATTAATTTCTTCATCTAACCTCTTGAGCAACCAGCTCCTTTTATACACAATTTAGTAATATTATCTCTAATTTCTAGTTGTTTACATTCTAAACTCAGTAGGTAAAAGGCATTCACCTTGACCTTATTCTTGGCACATTGCATGTTAATTATCTATGGAATATCTGTATTTTTTTCTTCATCTCTGTCTGAGATCCTAGTTTGCACAGGTGGTTGCTTACAAGCCACTTACAAGGCCTATTCTTAGAAAATCAAACTTTCATTTTCACTTATTAATGTAAATTGTTACCCTGAACTTTTGAATCCTATGTTAATCAGACTCTGTTAATATCTTTGACTTCTACTCATAAAATCTTCCATGCAAGTGACTTTTTAAGTCATTTCTCATTTCTACTGCTGACTTCCTATATTTAGCAGGTCTCTGCTTTATTTATTGCTAGCCTACCATTTTTACTTTTTAATGGAAAAATGTCATTTTCTCCTACAATATTTTCCTTTTCTTTAATGTTAAATGCCTCCCTAGTTTTCTTGTTTATCTGATTTTATTTTGTTTACAGAGTTATCATTTTCTGTTTATTCATTTATCTACTATGTTTAGTTCTTTTTTCTTCTTTGATAAAGGTGGTGATACAAACACAAAAATATTATAATCTTCTCTGCTTTATTTTTACTACCTAGAAAACATGAGAAATAAGTAGACATGCAGATGTTGGAATGTCCATGCAGAAAAGCAACTGAACCATATTTTTTGTATTTCATTAGAAGAGATCCTTACAAATGGAATAACTGAATTCTATGCAATTTCGTTAAGAAATTTTGTCTCTATTTTATGCTTGCTAGATTTAATACATATGTTTTCTTTATCCACTCATTCATTAATGGATAGACTGATCCTTTACCTTTATTATAGAAAAATAATAACATACTAAGTATAAGAAGGAAAATATCTTCATGAAATGCTGATTTGATTTTTTTGGATTTATACCCAGAAGTTGGAAGTTCCTATTATATGGTAGTTCCATTTTCAATTTTTAAATGAGATTCCATATATCTTTACATAGTAGTTTTGCTGATTTACATCAGAAATCCACTGACAGTGTACAGGGATACCATTTTTATCTACATCTCATAGCACTTAGGTTCTTCATTTTTATGAGTCACACTAACATACGTTAGATCATACCTGACTGTTGTTTGGTTTGCATTGTCCTTCTAAAGACATTTTATAAATCTGCTCATCATTATTTATTTATTTGTTTGTTTGTTTGTTTTAAATCTGACCAAAGTTTTGGTGATATGTTACATATTTAATAAAGTCTGGAATATCAAGAGATAGACACACAGTCAAAAACACACTACATCACTCAGGATGTACAAGACTTGAGTACAAGGCTAAACAGTTGAGCTTCAATGACACACACCTTTAATTCCAGCACAGAGAAAGCCTGGGAGTGGTTACCCACACCCTTAATCCTATAACTCCAGAGAGAGAATTTTCTGTGTTTCTGTGAGTTCAAGACTGACTACCAAATAGAGTGGTTTCCATCTTTAATTCTAACCTGGATGGGATACATCTGGTAAGAAGGGTATTTAAGGCAGGCTTAGGAAAACAGAAGAGTTAGAAGGGACCAGGAGAAAGTCTGAAGAAGTTGGAAATTAGCTGGGTGAGATTTAACTGTGGTGTTTTCTCTCTCTAATATTTCAGCCTTTCCCCAATATATGGCTTTGAGTTTCTTTCAGTTCAATCCAAATTTGTGCTATACTTGGTGCCCAATGTGAAGCTTGAACCCACGACCCTGAGATTAAGAGTCTCTGCCCCAACCAACACCCAAGAACTTCATCATGTTTTCTTCCTCACCTGTTCCCATTTCATTAAAAAAAATCTCTTCTATTTTCTCTTTCCATGGACATTTGAATATCTCCCTTGGGTTTTCTTTGTTACTTAGCATATATGAGTCAATGTACTCTCTAGCTAATATCCACTTGTAAGTGGATGTATGCCATGCTTGTGTTTCTAGGTCTATGTTACCTCACTCAGGATAATTTTTATTTAATTTCATCCATTTGTCTGTAAACTTCATAATTTTTTTTTTATTTAGTACCTGACATTTTCTTTATGCATTTTTAGTTGACAGACATCTAAGTTGTTTCTAGCTTCTGGATACTAGGAATATAGCTGCTATGAACATAGTTGAACAAGTTTCCACATGGAATGATTGAGTATCCTTTGGTAAATGCCTGTAGATAAACATTTCTGTCCTAAAGCAGTTCACTTCCAAATAAACACACAGAGGCTTAAGTTAATAATAAACTGTTTGGCCTATTATTGAGATATATTAGTAACCAGCTCTTAAAAGTTAAATTAACCCATTATTCTAATTTATGTTTAGCCACATGTTTTGGTACCTATTTTTTTTAAGGTACAACATTCTCATCTTGATGGCTTTATTTTCATCTGTCTATTGGTTCCTTATTCTGCCCTTTCTTCTCCCAAAATTCTCCTTGTCTGGTCAACCTGTCTATACTTTCTGCCTGATGTGGCCAATCAGCCTTTTATTAAACCATTTTGAGTGACAAATCTTTACAGTGTACAAGAGTATTATCCCATAGTATATGCCCCAAAATAGTATAGCTCATTCTTAAGGGGGATCAATTCTTTTTTAGTGATAGAAAAACTGCCATATTGATTTTCAAAGTAGTTATAGAAGTATACACTTCCACAAGCATGGAAGAGTGTTCTCCTTGTTCTACATCTTTTCCAGCATGAGTTGTCACTTGTGTTTCTGATCTTAACCATCTGACAGGTTTAAGGTAGAATCTGAGTCCTTTTTAATTTGCATTTTCCTGGTGGCTATGGGTGCTGAAAATTTCTTTAAGTGTTTCTCAGCCATTTAGGATTCTTCTCTTGGGAATTCTGTTTAGATATATACCCTGTTTTTCACTGGATTATTTGAGTTGCTGATGTCTAGTTTCTTGAGTTACTTATAATTTTGAAAATTAGCCCTCTGTCAGATGTGGTTACCAGTTTGTCTTATTTATGGTGTTCTTTGCCTTACAGAAGCTTTTCAATTTCCTAAGGTCTCATTAATTAATTGTTGATCTTAGTGTTGTTGGAATTGCAATTTCTTTTCAGAAATTTATTTATTTCCTGTGCCAATATATTCAAGGTAATTTCCCACTTTTTCTTCTATCATGTTCAGCCTAAATGGAATTATGTTGAGGTCTTTGATCATTTAAGCCTTCCTTTGAGAAGTATTTACTTGTCCTTCAAAATAAAGCCTTTTATTTACAACTAATTATGATGTAGGACATCATAGTAGATGAAATAATATATGCAGCAAAGAAAATATTAAATGGTCTCACATATAAATGGATTGCAAAAAAATAAAGCTCATAAAAATAGAAGTCATGTTATTTTTTGTAGAGGGTAAGAAAGTACGAAAATATTAAATATATACAATTTTTAATATAAAATAAATATATAGCATATTCACTATACTTTAATGATTTTTATATGCTGAGTTTTCTAAGATAGTTGATTTAAGTAGTTTCAATACAATAAGTAAAGAACATCAATTATGGGAATTGATGGCCATGCACAATAGCTATTATTTAACATCCTTTTATAGTGTAAGTACAATGTTCCTAGTTAAGTTTAATAGAGTCATTTCTGAAGAAATCCTAGTTGGGGGGCTGTTTAGATTATGTTAGTCTATGAATATATCTATGGATGATTGTTTTGATTGCATACTACTATGGGATAGTCTAGCTTAATGTAGGTGGCTTTATAACTTGGCAGGTGGTGTAAGGCTGTATAAGAAAGCTAGTTAAGCATGAGCCTATAAACAATTCAGCAAGCACCATTCCTTGTAAGAGTCTGCTTTTGACTTGGAGACTTCTCAAAAGTCTGGCTTGACCCTTGCCTTAAATTTTATCAATTGCAAACTATAGCCTACAAGTGTTTGCCAAATAAATCCAATACCTCAAATTATTTTGGTCATGATATTTGTCACAATAATCAAAAAGAGCTAAAACATATAACAATCTATTACATTAAAAACTTTGAAGACTATATAAGTTTGATTTATTGATTCATTTTAATCATCCTTAAAAGAAAAAAATACAAAGCATATTTGTTTTTCAGATCAATAATAACTAATATATTTTAATATTAGATTCAGAATTTACTAAAAATTTAGATTATTAGAAACTGAAATTCTACTGCACACCCAAATCATGTCTGGTAGTTAACACATGTGTATCATCAAACAAAATGAACAAAAATAATTACCATTTGAAAAACTGCATTTTCTCTTCCCTTCAGGCTCCACATACTGCCCATCCTAGTGTATAGGGGCCTATCTTTGGAGGGCCTAGTTTCTTTTCTTGATGGTTCCCTAGCAGCTGTTCTTAATTCAGTGAGCTTCATAGAGCTCAGAACAACACCTAACCCAGTCGTGACATTACAATGAGGAAAACGGTCCTGCCTAGAGTGAATGCTCAGTTGATCCACCTTGGGACTTCTTGCCCTTTTAGGGGAGGGAATGAGGGATGGGGAGGAGGGAGGCTATAGGCAGACAGGGAGGGACTGAGAGGGGAAAGGGAGGGAGAGCAAGGGGAAACATGGGAAAAAGGACTTTTAAAAAATAATTAATAAATTTATTTATTTTTTAAAAGTCTTTTTTTCCCATGTATTCCCCTGCTCACGTATCCTTCCCTATCCTCTTTTTTTGTTTGTTTTTTGTTTTATTATAATTGATATTTTTTATCCATGTACCCCCTTGTTCAAACTCCCTTCCCCCTCCCACCTATCCCAGTCACTCTCTCTTCTCCCCATCACTTTATCTCTTCTCCAGCAAGGGCAGGGGGTCCCAAGGTCCCAGTATGGCTTAGTTAAGCATCCACTCCAGGCAGATCCACTTTCCTCACAACACCAAGACTGGATTAGGTATTCCTTTGGAGATAATGGACTCCAACGTGCAGTTCCAAGGTGTTTCAGATCCCAAGCTGTTCAGTGGTTGTGGTTTGCAGCTTTGTTTGTTAATCCATTCTTCAATTGAGGGGCATCTAGGTTGTTTCCAGGTTCTTGCTATTATGAATAATACTGCTATGAACATTTTTAAGAATAAATACATAAATAATGAAATTTTAAAAACTCTGCATTTTCACGTGTACAAAGTTCTATGGAATAACATAAATTCGTTACAAATATAAACAATCTGTGAGCAAGTTACAACCTATAAGACATATGTTTTCTTTCTTTTTTATCATGTATAAAGTCTCATTTTTTTATCCATGTATCCCCTTGTTCAAACTTCCTTCCTCTTCCAGCAATGGCAGGAGGTCCCAAGGTGGCATAGTTCATTTTTCTGAAATTCTATCTTGAATGCAGCCTATGTAAATGAGAATCTGTGCATTTTTTTTTGAATTCATGTATGAATCTTAAAGTATAAGGTTGTCATGATCTGAATGATCTTTTTAAATGATCTGCCACTACAGATTGACAGTAACATGAAAGAATTTTTTTTAACTTACTTTGTTGATAAGACATATATGTTGAAAATTGACAAGACTGATATTTACCTGGAGATTTTTGAAAACTTTAAAAAAATTAATACAAGGATATGCTATGTTACTGAAAATGCCACAAACTGAAGGGAACTCCGCTGCCAAACAAAAGTATGATTAGAGAGAGTTTCAGGAAGGCAGTTATTATGATCAAAGCATCCTCACTATTTCATTAATATATTAAATTGTTTTTCTCTGTATTTATCAATGATATAAACAAATACAGAGTTAATGCTTTTATCATATTTTTTTTTAAAAACTGGCTGAGAAAGTTTAATGTGCAATTTTATCTTTCTTTTGTGTGTGTGTTCCTGAAGCTTCATAGAAGAAAGATGTGAACTATTAAATGTAAAAGTAAGGTTAAAAAACTTTTTATTTTGTAATTTTTTTCATTAATCCACAATATGTTTCTAACATGTTAGAAACTTGAAAAGAAAATATAAACTCCTAGGAGCCACATTAAATGAAATAACAATATTGAAAACTGAAGTAGAAAAGGATTCTCATTAGGGGGGTCTTTGCATTTTAAAAGCCTTAAAATTAAAATTGCTGCAAGTAATTTCCATAAAGAGCAGAAAATTTTGGTTTATACTAGATTAGAGGCTGCATTAGGTGCCGAGAATATATTGCCTATTGTCCTCAACCTGAAAGGTTTGACTGTTTCATGTACAATTTCCATAAAATGTAATATTTTCTGATTTTTTTTTTACTGTTGTATATTGGAAGTGCCTTTTTGTCACCTGTGACTTAACTCAGCAGGGTTGTTGTTTTCTTGAGTAGCAGTGTGAAGGAGAGAAATTAGAAAGGAGTCAGAACACATGACTTTATCCAGTTGTAACTGGTTTAGCACTAGTTTCAGACTTAGCAAATAAGCAATTATAGATCAATTACCAGTTTATTAAAAAATATTAGCAATGGCTTATAGCTGTGAAGTGTTTTCTGGGTGTGTGTAATGATATTCAAAGCGGCATCTAAAAGTATGTCTGCAGCATCTAAAAGTATATCTGTTCCTACTTCTCTTCAAATCAGCTTTGCATATTAATTAACCTCTACTGCATCTACCATGAACTGATGAAGAATGCTCAATGGCCATATTTTGCTTTTTTTTTTCCATTTGTGCTTCCATGCTCTCAAGTGTCATAGTTTTCAAGTTCAAGGTTTCAAAGATCATTTTCTCTGACCGAAGAAGATGCGTAAATGAAATTCTATAAAAAAAATTTAAAGATTTCTGTTCTTCCCACAGCAAATTCAAAGCTCATGTATCTATAGCAAAGGATATATTCGCAATAGTACATACACTCTGACCTAATATTCTTTTGACAGAACACGAGAGCCTTCAAGAATGAAGATTTGAAGAAATAGTTGGGTAGTTTTTGCTTACTCTGTTAAAGAATTGAATAATTGTACAGAAGTATAATTGGACAAGGTAGATATAACAGAAGCCTATTGAGACTCTGTGAATATAGCTGCAGAGATAGGAATGTTCATTTTCTTTTTATATAAGCCAAATTTTGCTAAAATGAAAGATGTTTTATGTATGTGAATAAGTATGTGTATGCTCTCTAGTAAGTACAAGTATACATAGACATGTATGTACATGCTTGTGGAAGAAAGAATAGCCTCAGATATTATTCTTCAGCCCCTTGCCAGAACAGTTTGAGGACAGTCTCTTACTGGCCTGGAACTTGCCAATTAAGCTCTAGGGAATCCATCATAACAGGCTTTCCATAACAGTGGCTCTAAGGATAGAACTCATGTCTTTGTGGTTTGAGGGCAAGCATTCTGTTGACTAAACCATCTCTGAAGACACCTTGACTGGCTATGGAGAGAACAAGGAACAGAAGTCAGTTTCTTTCTGCTGTTTCTTAAGATGGTCAGAGAACAGATTATGTCCTTAACCTCACCAAATTTACCAATAACCATATGTAGCAAATAACTGTAATACCATCATATCTCAATTTTGATTTATGATATAAATGTTTATTTCATGTAGAAAACCAAGTAACCTAAGTCTGATACTTATTATTGTGCTTATTATGTCTAATTGGAATTGAAAATGATGCTTAATTCTCTTCTCAAATGAGGTCCCAGAGCCCTTATGCTTCATTAATAACTTAATGCTTATTGTGCACATCATGTTCCAGATAATGTCTAATTTCTTCATAGTGTTTTATTTAATCCTCATAACAGTTTATGAAATGATTTCTAGTGATTTTATCTTGTTCACATTACAGAGAAGAAAAATGAGACTGGGCAAAACAAAGATATGGGCTTCCATTCACAGTATCTTATTCAACTTTTGTTTTCCTAACAAATTGACTACTTACACATGGACATATAAAGTTTTAGATACACATTATATTGAATGACACATCTTTGTAATTATTAACTCTGTTTTAACTCAAGGATTCTTTGTCTACATTTGTCTAAAGAAAACCCACTATATTTGACATGGTGACAAAAATTTTATCTGATTTAAAATGTTTTTACTAAAGGAACTCAAAGCTAGAAGCAATCTATTTTAATTTTAACCTTAAATCATTGACAGAAAGTATAGTTTATCTTATGGCTATACAGATACAAAGGAATAAGATATTCTGCTTTGATTCATCAGTTGTTAGTAAAGATAAATTTTCAAGTTATGAAACTGAGAATTTACATGTATTATAATAAAATATGTAGGGCTCCTTAGTGAAGTTAACACAAGTTTTATCCGTGAAAAATAATAGATACAAGATTAGCTAAAAGAAGTAATTTCAAACCTATATAAGGTTAATATGTTTTCCAGTCTTGCTAAATTAGATAAGAATATTTAGAGCTTTATTTATTTTTTATTGTATTTAAATTCAATTTAAAACCTGAAATGAGAAAAAAGATTGTTTGGGTCCTGACTTTTGTTGCTATTTAAATTTTGAAATGAGACAAAACTTACTATTTTGTGAACATTTTTATTTTGTAAATGTAGTTAAATATCCTCCCCTGATTTTAAAAGAAACTCCAGAGGGCTATTTTAATGAAACATAATCAGGAACCAATAAAGTAGTAAGCTTTTCACAGCCCAGAAGGAAGTTTTTCATGCAGGACAATCAATGTGAGATGGATGCAATTGTCTGTGTAATCTCTGTGTTATTCAGGGTTGAATACAAGTGTTAGTGAAGTTTGAAAATAATGAGAACATTAAACAGACACACAGTTTGAGTGTCTTAACAGTACTGAGAAATATACATTCACTGTGAAATAGAAAATTGATTCTGTTTTTCTTTGTGGAATTGTAATAAGACCTAGATTGTCAAATGGACATTTGGAATATTCATTTATTTCAAAGAGCAAAATTGCTATATTAGGTTTAATATAAAATGTGGTCACAGCTTTTTGGTTGATTAGTCATAACATTATGTCCTAGGCTTTGAGTATTACTATAAACCATACATTAGCTACACTGTTAATACAGAAACTTTTTCTGTTATAACCCGGGATACCATGCATTTCTTTTGGCTTTTTCTGCAATTTATTAAACCCCTTTATGGGATTATTTTTGAAAATTACCTTTAGGTTTGATAGAATGTTAATTTCAGTATTCAAAACTAAAACCAACATACACGACTTGCATTTTCTGTGTATGCATATTTACACATGTGTGCACACAGGCACATGCCCATGGCAGATGTTTTCTGAAATAGTTGCCTACCTAATGTTTTGAAATAGGACTTCTCATTGAATCTAAAGCTCACAAATTTAACAAGGTTGGCTGGACATCACCAGCAATCTTTCTGTCTCTCTCTTCACAGCTCTGGAGTTACAGGTGCAACCCCTGTTCTTAGCTTCTTTCATAAATGTTGAGACTAGTATCAAGTCCTCATGTTGGCCTGGCACAAGC
The DNA here is from genome assembly GCA_004025045.1 of Sigmodon hispidus. Lineage (NCBI taxonomy): Eukaryota > Metazoa > Chordata > Mammalia > Rodentia > Cricetidae > Sigmodon > Sigmodon hispidus. Next base: position 2,900 of record PVIH01014642.1, on the reverse strand, counting down.
TCTTTACTAATAAAGCCATTGCTCTATTTAATGATTTACATTATTAAGCAGGAAAATCAGAAGAAGAATACATTTGAGAATAAAGCTACTCCTGGATATGAGGATGTGGGTTCCTGTGTTGTGCAATATATTTTAGATAGATAAATAATGTAAGAGAGTTACTCCAGAAGAGAAAAAATAAAAAGTGAAAGAGACATTTTTAAGATTTACTTTGCATTTTTGGAAATAATTTTAGCTGAAAATGATGTTAAAATTATAAAGTGAAATCAATAGTTATATTTAATCTTGCATATTTATTTACTCTATTCTTATGTATATGAGTGTTTTGTCCACATATATTTGTGTATACCTCACTTATGCCTGGTGTCCCCAGAAGAAGAAGTGTCAGATTACCTAGATTTAGAATTACACAGTTCTTGTAAGATGTCATCTGCATGCTACAAACTGAACTTAAATCCTCTGCAAGAACAAGGGCTTTTAACTAATACCCACGCTCAATAAAGTTAAATTTATATAAATGCATTGAAAAAATTACCCAACTAAAAATATTATCTTTCTATAAGAAAAGAAATAGCATGATTTTTTAGACATTAAAAAATTAAGAAGCAAAGCACTGTAAATGCTTTTCTTTTATATGCAAAGTTATAATATTAAGCACATCATTTCTCCTTTTCCTTTCACCCTCCAACCACCCCTCATACTTGTCTTCTCTCTATATAAAATTCATGTCCTCCTTTTCCATTAGCTGTTCTTACCTCTGTTTCTGTGTGCGTAACATATTGATTACTATATATAACCTTATAACCTGATCAGTCTGTATGACAATATTTGTTTGCACATTTCAGGACTTACCACCACAACGTTCCCAGAGCTTTAGACATGGGATTTTTTTTTTTTTTTTTTTTTTTTTTTTTTTTTTTTTTTTTTTTTTTTTTTTTTTTTTTTTTTTTTTTTTTTTTTTTTTTTTTTTTTTTTTTTTTTTTTTTTTTTTTTTTTTTTTTTTTTTTTTTTTGTAGATGTATCCATTGGACTCGGCTCCACATCCCTATATTTTAACTAGTTGTGGTTTTCTGTATTGGTCCTCGTCTGTTACAAAGAAATGTTTCATTAATCAGGGGTAAGAGCTACATTTATCTGTGAGTATAAAAGGTATCTAGAGTATAGTTAAGAATTATTCTGATTTAGTAAAGTGCTGATTGCAAATTCTCCTCTAAAATCTATGACTGCACTAGCACTGGGTATTTGGCTAGGTCTTCAGAACCAGGCATAAACACTCTTGAGAATGACATTCCAAATGTGATGTGAATGCTACTTGAGGAAGTAGTGGGGTCATTGGTGAGAACTTGATTATATATATATATATATATATATATATATATATATATATATATATATACTTAGTAAATCTTCACTTTTCTTACTCTCAGATTTTTTTCTCTTACCTAGTTTATTTTACACTCATCTTTTATTTTGAAAAAGCTCAATGTATTTTCTTCTAGAGTTACTTATATTTTTACCTAGAAATCAAGCAGAGATAACAAAATTCTTGTTTGTTTGATGTAGCTCCCAAATTATCTTAGTGAAGTTTTCAAACAGCTATAGTAAAATATATTTTATTGTCACAAGTATGTCACTTCTGAGATTATTTTGCAGATTTAATCTTACATAAAACGTGTTTTCCTCTTTTACTGTACCCTGCTACTAAAACATATAGGTACATACATCTTAATATGTGTAAATACAGACAATGTTTCTCTTTCTTTGAGATAAGGTCTTACTATTTAGCCTGTGCTTGCCTTGACTTTCTATGTAGATGATGCTTACCTTGAGATCACAGTCTTCTACCTGTTTCTGCCGCACAAGCATTTAGGCTCACCAGTTCTAGCATTAAAGATCCACATCATATGGTCTGATTCTATCTTTGATTAAAATATATTTATTTTTCAATTTGGTTCTTTGTTTTTGGTACTATGCATATTTACTATTTATAATGAAAAATCATTCCTGACATTCACTTTTCATACATACAATATTTGTATATGATTGCTTCTTTTGTTGTTTGATTATTTTTCAATGTATTTGAATTTTTAGAGGGAACAAAATACTTTTTAAATGTACAGTTTCCCTTAAAATATTTAATATGCACAAATTTTTGTTTTCCTAAAGATTTTCAGTGATTTTAATTCAGAAGTATGAATGTTTTTCCCTTATGACAGTCATTAGGGATACTTGCTATAATTTCTATTCTGCAAAATATAGTAAAAGCCATAGCAATTAAATGGTTTGATATATCTGTTATGTTTTCACTTTCAATAACAAAATAATGCATTCATAAAAATGGAATACTCTTCTTTTATACCACTCTGATAGTCAAATTTGTCAGAATTCAATCAGTGGAAAGTAGCATATTTGTAAACTAATTTTATAAATTTGATCAGTAACTTCCTATGACATCTTATTTTCTGCCAGTGCAGTTATTCAAGTTATGTGTTGTCTTATACTTGTAAGGGCATTGAATAAAAGGAGATCAGTATACTTTGTGATACTGAATTTAAAGAACACTGTATTCTGTAATTTTAAAAGCTTTGTTGTCATGGGGAAAATATCTAGCCATTTCCTCTGTAATATATGGTCCACTTATACCTTTAGACATAAATAGATTTCTGTTCGGTTAATATATAATAATATTTATCTTACATTGTGATCTCTAAGATATATAAAGAGCTCAAGAATTTAGATCCCAAAACCTTGAATAACCCTATCAAAAAATGGGGTTCAGATCTAAAAAGGGAATTCTCAGCAGAGGAACTACGAATGGCTGAAAGGCACCTGAAAAAGTGCTCTTCATCTTTAGCCATCAGAGAAATGCAAATCAAAACAACTTTGAGATACCACCTAAC